>FYEV01001524.1:74761-96725 GCA_900188565.1 Geosmithia flava | reverse complement strand
GGGGGGGGGGGAAGGAGCGATTGACTGCCAATGTGGTGGGAGGAAGTTGTGATCGGGATGAAAAGGGGCAATCACGCAGAGTAATAATAGTAATAATACATCACTCTGATGCGGCAGGAGCATCGGGAAAGAGGACCTAGAGAGACAGACAGACAGACACACAGCAGGAACGATCAAACCCCCGTAGGGCAAAGACGCACCATCATGCATCCGACAGATCATCATGGCCATCCATGGATCTTTCTCCACCTTGACGGGTTTTGGTCTCTTTGTGCGACGAGACACACAGACACACAGACGCACACTCGCAAGACAAAAGACACAAAAGGACACAGACTCTGCATCATCTGAAAGCTGGTAGCAAACACAGCACACACACAGCACGCACAGCATACGCAGCCCAGTCTCATCCTCTCTCCCACTGGCCTGTCTTCTCTTTTTACGATACTCGTACCGTCGCTCTTGGCCCACAATCCTAAAAGCACACTCCACTCCTGGCCAGTTGCGGTCCAGTGCCGGCGATTTACGACCTGTCCTTCTTCTGAAAGGCCGAATTCAAGATCGAACGAATACGGGATCGAGAGATGCCTGTATAGAGACTTGTCTTGCAGCTGATCCGGAGCAGAAGTACGACATATCACAGACAAGCCTTGATTTTTATGTTTTTTTTTGTTCTTGGACAAGGAGGAGAAACAAAGGTAACAAAGGCCACCCCCGGTCCTTGGTGTCGACGCTATCGACCCGTGCCGCCCCCGTCAAATTTACCCGCTTGAATATTGGCTAACAGCGCGAGTACAGGTATTACTAGTGCTGCTACTAGGCTCTAGTACTCGGAGAGTCTAGAGGTCCATACGACTGCGACGAGTCGACGATTGACAAGAGAGCCGCCCCACGGTTCCCTCTTCCTCTCTCTCTCTCTCTCTCTCTCTCTCTCGTTTATCCATTCTATTTCTCCACGTCCCCTCCGACGGCCTCCCTGTCGGAAAGGATCCCCTAGTCGCCCAGCCGGAGCTTGTTACTCGTTCAATATTAGCACGTACGTATACACACTTACGAGTACTCGTACACACACACACACACGGACACACACACCACACGAGACACTGCACACACGTGCTAAAATGTGGTGGAGTCAGCAACCAAGACGCTACAGCGGGCTGACCCAGACACAAAAAGGCCAACAAGAACAGCAAGTGACAAGAAAGCCCAGACGGCCGCATCACACCAGAAATCCAAAGGTGCCGCCGCTTGGGTGCCACCGCTGCAGCCTCACCACCACCACTCATACCGTCTGTAATAATAGTGACCACTGGGCAAAGAGCATAAAACCACCAACAAGAAACGACGGATCCTGTGGATTGGGTGGGCTAACAATCCTTTCTCTTATTTGCCTTTTTGGTTTGTTGGGTAAGTGGAAGATGTGATTACCGCCTACAGGTACCAGCCCGCGCACTCTCACCCTATTCCTGTATCGTCATCATTGCCTTTTCCCCTTCTTCACCATCATCACTCCCCTCCAATTCATCCTCCACCATTTCTGCTGCATCCCTCTTCCTCTTCCAACATCACCAGCCCCCACAGCCCATTTCTTCTTCTGCGTGTCTCTCTGCCGGCGACCACGGCCTGCTACCGGCGTTTATTGTTGCAGGGACCGCCGCTGTAACTGGAGCTAGAGCGGGAGCTGGAGCTGGATCTGGAGCTAGGAGAACTGGGGCGGGAGCTGGATCCGGGGCAGGCGTATTAACGAATCCGCTCTCCCAGACTCCACCGACCGACGCCGTCGCACCGCCGCGCTGCTGCTTGATTGCTGTCGTTCTCTTTTGCCGCGACTCTTAATCCGCGGAAACTCGAACCCGGCTTCGACCTCCATCATCCAGCCCATCAGTCATCGTCACCGTACAACGCCGTCGTCGCTGTCGCTGTCGAGGGCCCCCAGCCTGTTAAAGCACAAACAGGGAAATAAATCGTCGACTTGACAACGCCGGCCTGCAACACTGGCCTGCAATATTGGTCTGCTGCACCTGGGTATGCGCTTCTCCGCTGCAACTTACCCACCCGTCGACGACTGCTTCTTCTTCAACGACCTCCCCCTCTCGCCCCGCCAGTCCGGCGTGGCTTTTGCATCCGCCGCTTCTCAGCAAACAGGACCAGCATCTTCCCCATCATCCATAATCTCACCCACTCTGCCGCCGCCACTGCCACCTCCGTGAGCGCGTTGCCAGCGTCACCAGTCTCGCCATGGATAGCAACGATGGTAGCCAAGACCCGCACGGCATGGCCGCCCAGCAGGCCGCAGCTAAGGACTACCAACCTGATCTTCCGGTTCGCGCGTGCCCTTGAAGCCCCCTTCCCCCACACCCTCATCCGTGCCGTCTTTCACGAGCAAACGAGTACGAGTGCGCGCCTCGCACATGTAAAGTTGTTGTTGTATGCAGATCCAGCTAACCCCTCTCTCCCCCAGAACTATCTGGTTGGTGACAAAACCCCAAGCGACGTCATCACCCAGGAATATGCCCGGGCAGACCAGACCTATGTAGAGAAGACAATTGTTTGTGCCCAACTATTTTCCTTTTTGCTACCTCTTGTTTACACCCTTCCTTTCCCTCTTATTCTCCCACTCTGTCCCTATCGTCTTTTCATTTTTTTTCTGACGGTGTAACTCCAATCCATTGGTGATGCAAAATGCTAACATACTCATCTCATGCAGGCTCTTCCACAACAATATTCACACTATCGCCCCATCCAGGGCGATGGGAACTGTGGTTGGAGAGGTAGGTGCACCACGCGGCCAGAATGGCATTCCCTCCCATCTGACTGTCCCCCATCATCTCCAAACCTTTCAATTATTGCTGTCCGTTTCTAACGGAATACCGTGTCGACAGCAATTGGATTCTCATATTTCGAAAAACTTGCCGAGATTGGCAACCCTGTCGTGATTGAAAATGAGGCTGTCCGCCTCCTGGCCATGAACCCCATGCTGGGAGAGGTCGGAGGCTACGACTACTACGAGGATTGGGCTGAAGAATTCGTCGACTTACTTCGCGAGGTTGGCCGTCATGCTGATAACCGGGCTGTGGCTGTTTCGCTGGTGCACCAGAAATGGAACGACTCGCAGTCAACCAGCGGTATGATTTACTACCTGAGACTTCTGGCGGCAACTTACCTCAAGGCCAACGCCGAGACGTACGACCCCTTCATTGCCGACAACAGCGGGGTGCAGGGCTACTGTGCGCAATCGGTTGAGCTTATTAACCGCGAGATTGAGCACCTCGGAATCGTCGCTCTCGCCAACGTCCTGTTGAAGCCTGCCAATCTGGTCCTGGAGATTGCCTATCTCGATCGTAGTCCCGGGAGCCAGGTCAACAAATACCGCCTACCTGATGAGGCCAACGGACAGGATGAGTCTACTTTAGGACCCGTCATCTACCTCCTCTACCGACCCGACCACTACGATATCCTATACCGACTACCACAGCCACTCAGCCTCGAGGACCCGTCACATCCGTCGTCGATCCAGGTGCACCGCGTGGGAGGCTTCACTCACAGCACCTCCATAGCCAGCACACAGGATGACCTTGGTGCCTTTTCCTCGGTCGACTTTAGCACTCTTTCATTGATACCTGGCTTCGGAGGGGCAGGCATGGCCATGGACGCACAGCCGTCACCCAGTCCTTGGCCGGGACACCAGCTCGGTCTATCGTCGCCACCGCCACCGCCAAACGTCCCAGCCAACCTGTCGCCGAACCCGCCACCGCTGGTGATTCCTGGGGCGCCAGTGTCGGATGCTTCCATGTCGCCGCACACAGCACCGGCAGACGTCAGTGCGCTATCGCCGACTGGCATGGTGGGTGGCCCATCACCAGAATTCACGATACGTTTCAGTCCGATGCAGCTCGAGTACGACGGTAGCAAGAGCAGCTATTCTGAGGCGTCGTTTCAGGTCAAGACAAATACATTCAAGAATAGTGTCTGGAACAGGGCGCATTTTGGAAACCCAGACTTTCATCCGGAAGAGTGGAGCCCAGAGGACGAGGCGCTCGATGGGCGGATGGGATCCAAGAGGAGGGGTTCGAAGCGCGACTGAGATTGTTGAGCGTTTTTGTTTCTTCTATTCAATGTTGTCTTTCATTGTGTCTTTCATTTTCGCTCTTCTTCTGTCCCCTCTTTTCTCGTCTCTTCCATGTCTTGTTTCCCTCATTTCTCACTTTTCTATTATTATATCCTTATTTCATCTCTTATCGGAATTTTCTTTTATGTTGTCCCTTTTTGTTTTTGTTTTTTCTTTCGTTCCCCCTTCTGCTGTTACTTGTCTTTGTTTCCCACTGGCGTCAAGGGAGATGCCTGTTGGTTCTCAAATCAACAGTTGCATGCATATGTGCGCGCGTGTTATTAATTACCCTGGTGCTTCTAGGCATCGCCGTCTTAATGCACATACGGGGCGGAGAGGGCAGAGAGGGCAGAGAGAGGGAGGGGAGCAGGTTGGAGGTTTGGCAGCGGGCATGTGGATGCTGCAGGCGTGGGCCGGGTGGATATTTTGTGATCACTGATCAGCGATGACTCTTTTTGACGTCGGACAGATGCTGCTTCTGGTGTTACGGCTGCTCCCGTTACCCGTCGACTTGTGTTCCCGCTACCTTTACCGTTACCGTTGGCGCTGCCGCTGCCACCTCCCGCCTTGTTTTCTTCCGGTCTGCTGCCACCTGTTGTTTTCCCCAGCTTTTCTGCGATTACTATTACTTCCATGGCATTTGGCGTCCTTTCTTTACCTTTTTTTTTTTTTTTTTTTTTTGGTTGCAAAGAATAGCAGTCGCGATTACAGACATGGCAACACACGACACGACACGACGACTTTTACGACAATGATGATTATGACATGCACGGCGGATGGACGGCGATACCTAGAAGGCTTGAGGAGAGGGGGGGTATGTGGAAACAACGCATACATTTGGTTTGACATGCTGTCATTCTTACAGAGACGGCATGTACGGCCGATGGCCCCATGGGTGAATGCATATTACGAGTTGGGGGAACAATGAGTATTACCTCTCTCGTACGACTTGATGGGACCCGGAAGCCTAGCTTGTACAGAAGAATTCTGGATTTTTCTATGGCGGGGCGCGAAAAAAACAACAACGAGATATGGTGGAGAGGGGGAAAGAAGAAGAGAGAGGAAAAAAAAGATTGTCTAGATGAGCCAGTAGGATGGAGAGCCGGAAGGTAGTATACGGTGGGGGGGCTGAGGGTAGCGCCGGGGAGACAACATACGACTAGTAGTTGGAGTAATGTGTTCTTTTCATGTTCTTTTTATTCTCATTGTGTCGAACCGAATTAGCTACGATTAATGGTACTTGGTCTGGCAGTATTTGTTGACAATGATTGTCGACGTTGGTGAGGGAAAGCGTGCATGATTATGGGGGTTAAGCCCTGATGCTGTTTTGAGATTTATGAGTAGTAGTAGCACTTGGGTGTGCGGAGGCATATTGGAGAGATACTGCCTATTACTATTACTACTAGTACCAGTGGTAGTAGGAGTCGTAGTAGTAGTAGTTATCGTGATTAGTCTACAAAGCAAACTGTTGGTTCTCGGGGACCGATGACAAGTTGGCTCAGGTGCATGTACGAGTCAGTGCGACGTTGGGCGGTTTGCTTCCGTCTTACGTCTTGATGATGTATTAACCCTTGTAGTATTACGGTGTTGTCGGCATGGCGCATGTTGCTATTTTTCTGCGAAAGGTACGAAGTGATTATTCATGACTTTATACATTGTACTAGGAGATGGAGGAAGGGAAAAAAAAAACGTTGTAACACCCGTCGGTTATATAGTCGTACAATAACGGCGTATTGACATATCGCGTGTTTGTTTTCTTCACTGTTATTCATTGTGGCTTAAAACTTTATACAACTAGTAACGATAGTAGTAGTAGTAGTAGTACTCCGTACTCCGTAGTTTGCATAGTTTTAGAACCCGAGGAAATCATAATTGCTAGTCAGTATTACGGAGTAGTAGTGATAGGATATAGTAGTATCGGGCCTAGGTTATAACAAAGCAGTATTGCATACGACTACACATATAGATGGACCCCAAAGGTTGCATACGATCAGTCAAACGTTAATAGAGTGAGTACTAAGGGCAGTAAGTAGTACCCGTACAATACTATTAAGTATTACTACGAGTAGTGGTATCGAATCGTATAGTAGTATTGAAACATGGATTGCAGAGGCTGTGAAGTTGAAAGCTGCAAGAACTGCATGCTCGGCATGACGTGGCTGCATTTCAAATGCTGCTGTTGCTTGACAATAGGTCGAGGTACAGAATGCACAGCACAGGCTTCGGCAGGTGTAGCCGTTGGTTTTACGTCGTACTCGGTATTAGTTGACTTTTGGTGTATTCGTACCTGTAATATATCTGTAGAAGAAATATATTACTCTGTAGTAGTAAGCTGTACTAGTTGTAGTACCGGTAATAAACATAGGTGCTGCTATTACTAGCTACGACTAGACTCTAGTACCTCTACTCCGTATATATATATATATATATATATATATATGATATTTCTAACTAGTACGGAGTACTATTACTATCTATACTGACTAGTAGTAGTAGTAGTAGTAGTAGTAAGAGCGAAAGAATACTAGAGTCTAGTACTCCATAATAGCGAAAGAATACTAAAAAGTAGTAGACTCTATTAGTGGTGACAATATGACTGCCTAGCAGCACCACTACTACTACTACTACTCCGTACTCGTACTACTAATAATAAGAATAGTAGTAGCATCTCGCAAATCTACAGGACAGGTGCGTTTACCACTCGCTCCTTCCCTTTCAGAATACCTCCCATCCCTAATGAGGTCATGGGGGGTCTATGGATACCTCTGAGAGTAATTCTTGTTTCCTTCTGTTTCACTTTTTACACGCGCCCCAACTCAAAGCATAGGATTATCAAGACATGAGTGCGATTAGTAGTACCACTACTGTTACTACTAGTACTCCGTACTGCTACTCTTGTTTTTCCTCGAACCCGTACTGATCATACAAGGCCCCCATCCTGATAATATCTCTCTCTGCCTTCCTTGTTCCCTCCCCTCCTTTCCCCACCCACCCACCGGGGAGAGATGATGGATGCGGCCGGCCACGCACCACCCTGAGGTTAATATCCCTGTTCGTGCGTCCCATGCTGGGCTCTCGGTGGCACGAGTTGAACCCCGGTCCCCGGCATACGAAGATTCATCTTTTTTTTTTTTTTTTTGCTCTTGTGTCTTTTTCGCCCTTTTTTCTTTTCTCTGTCTTGTTTTCTTGCTTCATATTTATTGTATATCCCGAAACAGACTTACATATTACGACTGTCCTTTCCTCCCCCCCTATCACCGCCAGCCAGAGACGAGACCCACGATAACGACACAAACCACCACCCCCGTTCAGGAGAAGCTCACACGAAATAGCCCCCCCATCGATATACGGAACGACAGCACCCCCCTTCCTCCTATCCCACGGGGCTGAAAATAAAGACCCTATCACCCCTCCTACGAGAACAGATATACACACAAATATGGGCGCTAAGCGTCCCAAGTCTGACGGTCCTTCCACGGTCGCAGACAATGGTCCCAAACGGGGAGACGACGACGACCGCCAAGATGACGAGGAATCATCGGACGCCGAGGCCGACGACTCGAGCTCCAACTTCTCGTCCGTGTCGGGTGATGCGCCTCCGCCCATCCGCGCCAACGGCCGCGTCTACCACGGCTCCGGACGACTCTACTTTCCCAACGACGCCGGGGAGAACCACCGACTCAATGTCCAGCACGAACTATACAAGCTCTGTCTAGAGGGGAGACTTCACGATGCCAAGCTACGAATCGAGGACGACACGATAGAGATGCGAGACGAAGACGACGACGACAACGATGCCGATGACGAAGGCGATGACGACAACGGTGGTAATAAGAAGGCCAAGGCATCAGAGGAGGAGGACACACAGCCGCGATTCCAGATCCTCGACGTCGGCGCCGGCAACGGCATCTGGGCCATACAGATGGCCAAGCGCTACCCGCAAGCCGACGTGCTAGGCGTCGACCTGAGCAGCACCCTCCTGCCCAAGGATGTCCCGCCCAACCTGACCTTTGAAATTGCCGACATGGCTGAGCCGTGGCCCCCGCGCCTCTACGACTACATCCACCTGCGCAACGTGGCCGACGGCGGCATACGCGACTGGGAGCGTCTGGTCTCCCAGGCCGTCGCGCATCTCCAGCCCGGCGGGAAGATTGAGTTCTGCGAGGTGCGCCCGCGGTTCCTGCCTTCGTCCGTCGTCGTGCCTGGTGGTCGACGTCATCAGCAGCAGCAACAGAGCGTCGAGGGCGGCGAGGGCCTCCTCAACGCCCACGCTGATGCTCCAGAGTTCAGCACCGCACTGCGCGAGTCTGCCGTCACATACAGGCAGCTTACTACCGAGCAGGGCGTCGACTTTGACCCCGTGCCGAGGATCATGGCTGCTTTGCGCTCGGAGCCTGTCGAGGGTCTGAGGGAGAGAGTCGACTACCTTCATGTCAAGAAACCCGGTACTGATGCTGTCACTCGTCGCAAGGAGGAACTCTTACTCAATTTGGTTGAAATTGGTGTGTCTTTTTCTCTTTCTCTCTTGCTACACCAGCACAAGTACATCATGACTGATTTTATCTTCCTTACCTAGGTTTCGACGCTTGGACCCTGATGCTGTTCACCAAGGCTGGTCGTTCCAACGAGGAATGCATGCAATTCATCAACCGTCTCAAGGATAGCCTGTACAATCCCAAAGTACGGAGTTGTCTGAATTTGTATATCTTCTCTACATCATATCTTGCCCTTGCCGTCCCATGCTAACACATCTATCAGAACGACTATTACGGCTAGGAAACCCCTACCTACGCAAGACAATGAATAGAAATAAAGAAAACAAGAGAAAGAACTGACATTGTTTGGTGTTGGCCCCGGTATAGATGGGGAGTAACGGATTTCGGGCAAGGGCGGAAAAAAAAAAACAGCGTTTGACTTTTCTTTTTCTCTTCCATATATATACTTCTGTGCTTGTGGCACACGGACATTCATTTTTTTTTTATATCATTTCTATTTTTTTTTCCTGTTTACTTATAATACCGATATAATTGAACATTTGGCGCTGTATATTACCAATATGTGGTTGGTGGTTGATTTCATCATGTTTGATCGAAGAGGTCTTTTATACCGTCTCAATGTATCGTTTCATTTCCCTGTTCTGATTGTTAGCATGTTGAAGAAAGAAGGGCACATATGCAAGACGAAAAAGGTTTATAACATACCAATCAGTCACTGCCTCGTCATACAACCTGACCTCATGCTCCCTAGTACCAGCATAGTGATCGACAAAGGCATCGCCAAAGACCTCGCGGGCGACACTGTCCTTGCGGGCAAACGTGGCGGTAGCATCGGCCAATGTCTTTGCGAGGCGCTGTCCCTTGTCGGCGTCGCCACCAATGTCCTGGCCCGAGGCGAGCGGAGGCGAAGGGATAGCCAGCTTCTTCTCCACGCCGCGCCAGCCGAGACCCAGAATAGCAGCAAGGACGAGGTGGGCATTTGTGTCGGCGCCGGGGACGCGAACCTCGAAGCGCGTGGCGCCGGGCTTGGCGGTGGGAGGGGCGATGAGGCGGACCGAGGCGGCGCGGTGCTCCAGACCCCACGAGACGGTGACGGGGGCCCAGAAGTTCTCGACCAGACGCTTGTACGAGTTGACGGTCGGGGCGAGGATGGGCATGATGTCAGCCAGACCGTCTAGGATGCCGGCCAGGAAGTGGCGGCCCAGGTCGGACAGCCCGGCAATGTCGGCCCACTCCGGGCTCGGGTCCGGCGTGTCCCTGGCGAACAGGTTCTTGCCGTCGCCGTCCACAACGGAGACGTGCATGTGGCCGCTGTTTCCCGGGAGCCCGGCCTTGGGCTTGGCCATGAAGCAGGGGGTGACGCCGTGGCGGGCGCCGACGCTCTTGACCGTGTACTTGAACAGGCCGGCGCGGTCGGCCATGGAGGCGATGTCGCCAAACTCCAGGGCGGCCTCGAAGACGCCCGGGCCGGACTCGGTGTGCCAGCCCTCGATGCCGCAGTCAAAGGCCGCGCACGTGTTGAAGATGTCATAGAAGTAGTCCTTGTTGTGGACGGGTCGCGTGAGAGAGTAGCCGAACATGCCCTCTGTCAGGGCAGGGAGCTTGTGAGGGGGGTTCTCCTGGAGGAAGGCGGCCGGCGAGGCGTTTGTCGGGTCGGGGTTGCGGAACTGGTAGAATTCGTATTCGGCTGAATATTTGTTTTGTTAGTATTTTTGTTGGTGGGATTGTCATCATGGAGAACAGGGTGGTGAGTAAGCTCACCTCCAGCCATTGCGCCGTAGCCATGCTCAGACAGCTTGTTGAGCTGCGTGCGCAGCAGACCGCGCGGGCAGGCGCAAAGCGGCTCCTTGGTATCCGGGTCGAAGAAGCTGACCAGGAAGAAGGGGACGTTGTCCTCCCAGGGGATCCTTCGGAAGGTAGACAGGTCGGGAATGGCAAGGATGTCACGGTACCCGTTCTCGGCGTTGGAGATGGACAGCTCGCGGAAGTAGGTCCTGTCGTGCATGTCCCAGCCGAAGATGACGGAGCAGAACCCGAAGCCGGCCTGTGCGATGGACAGAAACTTGGACTTGTTGACCAGCTTCCCGCGCAGGACGCCGTCTACGTCGACGCCGGCCACCTTGACACACGTGTCATTGGCGAGGAGGGTGGGTAGAGACTCGATGGTCACCTTTTGCGCCGCCATGATGATGTCGTCGTCTGGAGGGAGGAGAGGAGCCAAGAAGCCAAGTAATGTGTTGAAGCGGGGAGGGGGTAGAAAGGGAAGTAATAGTCGTGACAAACAGACAGGCCAATGTTGAAATCTGCGGGCTTCTTGGACTCTCTCAAGGATACACAGACGAGGTGATGGCGCGAGAGATGGAGGGAAGAGGGCGGCGGGTGGTGGTGGGGGCGGGAGGATACGGTGGATAAGGGCCGAGACGAGACAAGGGTACCCGGTACTTGGTGATGGTATCGGCTGTGCTGGCGATGGGGTTACGAGAGGGGTAGAAATCTATCTGGATAGTACTAATACGTATATCTAGGAACGCGTTGGAAGTACTACCATTTTTTTAATAGACTGTTACTATTCCTGATTCTGGTTGCACTAGTTGTCAAATTGATTGTATAGAATAGAAATGCAGGATATACTCCTGTATAGGAAAGGTAGGCGCCTCTCAGGGTCCTATCATGGGTAATGCATAGCAATTGCTGGATCGAGCGGCACGACATAGATAAGAAGTCGTTAGGAAAGAGGACGAATGATTTCTAGGGGAGCGATAAGCTATGAATCTATTGTCATGACTGGGGTTGTTATAGGTATTTACTAGTAGTAGCAGGTAGTAAGTACTATGATATGGGCCATGGCTGGGACTACTATGAGCAAGGACGAAAAAGAAGTGAATCGTAATGTAATTAGTAAATACTACTATTACTAGCGGCAATGACGATGTTTCTATGCCGAGTATCTGTGCAATGTCGTATTAATAGCTGGGGCCTTGCTGGGGCTTTGCTGGGGCTCTGGGGCTCATGTCGTGTCTTCTTTCCTAATCCGTATTCCGTTGTCGCAGCGCTCCTTCCCCGCCGCCGCGATGCTTCGAGAAGGATGGAGGCCTGAGGACGGTAGATAAGCCAGTGGAAACGTGGAAAGAATCGAGCAACTCCGCTGCTAATAACCCCTATTCAGACTATTATAGAATACACTAATAAGAATATACAATAAGAGAAATATATTTCGTTTCCTATTTAGTCATTCCTGTAATTGCTACGACGTAAGTGGCAGTTTTGTTCTTCTTTTTTTAAACAAACATCTAATAAGTAGTACCTTTACACACACATTCTCCCCCCTATCCGACAACGGCATTCGGATAGCTTTCCGCTTTACTTGACTAAACCATTGCCCCATCAACCCCTCCATCCCCTCCATCCCCCCTCCATCGACCCCTCCACCCACTACAACTCAGCCAAGCTACTAGAAAGAGAACATTATACTTTATCCCCCATCCCACCCTCGAACTCTTTTATCCTTCCATCTCTCTTTTCTTTTTTTACTCTAATACCCCTTTCACATAACCAACTCTTACCACAATGTCTACCACTGCTACTGGCCGTCTGGCCGGCAAGAATGCCATCATCACCGGTGCCGGAGGGTAAGTCAACAGACCGAGCTTCCATCCATGTCTTATCTATTTTGCGCCCCTCTCCAGAAGAACAGTCAATGTACTAACATTTTCGCTTCCCCGAATAGTGGCATCGGCCTCGAGACTTCTATCCTCTTCGCCAAGGAGGGCGCCAGCGTCCTCATGTCGGACATTTCCGACGCTGCTCTCGAAAAGGCCCTGGCCAAGGTGAAGCAGCTCGTTCCCGGAGCTGTCCGCGTCGAGACCAAGGTGCGTCCACCTCACCCTATCTCTCCTCCCACAATCTATCGAAAGAATAAAAAAGAAAGAATACATATCTGACCTAAAGAGAAAAACAGAAAGTCGACGTCTCCAAGGAAGCCGAGGTCAAGGCTCTGGTCGAGAGCCTCGACTCGTGGGGTGGTCTGGACGTCATCTTCAACAACGCGGGCATCATGCACGCCAAGGACGACGACGCCGTCAACACCCCCGAGGACATCTGGGACCTGACGCAGAACATCAACGTCAAGGGCGTGTGGTTCGGATGCAAGCACGCCGTCCTGTCCCTCCGCCGCCACGGAAAAAAGAAGGCCTCCATCATTAACACGGCCTCGGTCGTCGCCCTCGTCGGCGCCGCCACTCCCCAGGTCGCCTACACGGCCTCCAAGGGTGCCGTCCTGGCCTTCACCCGCGAGCTCGCCATGGTCCACGCCCGCGAGGGCTTCCGCTTCAACAGCCTGTGCCCTGCTCCCCTCAACACCCCGCTCCTGCAGGACTGGCTCGGCGACGACAAGCCCAAGCGCCTCCGTCGCGAGATCCACTTCCCCGCCGGTCGCTTCGGTGAGGCCGTCGAGCAGGCCCACGCCGTCGTCTTCCTCGCTAGCGACGAGTCCAGCTTTGTCAACGGTCACGACTTCGCCGTCGACGGTGGCATGACCAAGGCTTACGTTACTGCTGAGGGTGACGCCCCTGCTGCCCCTCAGAACAACGCTACCAAGGACTCTCTGTGAATGCTTCTTGCCTGAATCTTGGTTGGATTTTTTGGGTTTAATGCGAAATGATACGAAAACTGTTTTCTGGGGTAGTCCTTTTGTCACGTTAGATGTAGATGGTCGAATCTCATAATATATCCATATATATACAATACTATATTTTGCTCGTTATGGAAATTCCTAATAGCTGAATCGTTTGTCATAGTATTTGGTAGTAAAACAAAAACAGAGGATAAGCCAAAACTCCTATATATGCAGCATTCCTTCGTACCTAGTGAAACTGTCCCTCGGTGTTGCCTTCTCCCATGCTCTTACTACTCGAGCTTCCGCTCTGAATGGCACCCAGCATCCCATCTATGTAGCTAGCACCGCTCCACTTCTGGTGGGTGAGCACGTCGCATCCGAGCTCCTTCTCGCGGCGCTGCACAAGGTCGACGTACGCCTTCATACCGTCCGTCTTGAACTCCTTGGCAAGCTCGTTGGAGATGGTGGCCGTCGAGTGCAGACCAGCCAGGGAGATGAGCTGCAGGACGAAACCCTCGCGAGCGATGTCCCAGATAAACGACTTGAGCGTTTCCGGCGTGAACCCGTGCGCCATCCAATTGAAGGACGGCGAGAGGTTGTATACCAGTCCCTTGTGGGGGAAGACGTCGCGCACCGTCCGGCCAAGCTTAGAGGCCACTTCGACGTTGGGATCGCCAGTCTCTACCCAAAGAAGATCGGCGTAGGGACCAAAGGCCAGGGCACGCTTTGTGGCGGCATCCATGCCAGCACGGAAGTGGTAGAAGCCCTCGCGCGTGCGGGGCACATCCCAGTTGAAATAGACGGGGGACCCAGCGTAGTGGTCTGCCAGGGCGCGGCGTCGGCTGATGCCCATGTTACGGTCCTTGGACGTGGCGTCGACATACTCATCAATCTTGGACTTAGACACGTTGGCCTTCTGCATGTGCTGGAGAGCAGCCTCGTCAAAGGTGACGAGACGGGAGTTCTTGACCCATTCGGCCTCGAAGGCGTCAATTTCGGATCCCGCGGCGCCTTTGGCTTCCATGGCCTGGATGGTCTCGGCGAGGGGCTCAAGCGAGGGGTCGGACACGCCGAGGATGAACTCGTGGTCGCGCACGTCAATGGCCGAAGAGATGAGACGACCTGACTCGGAGTCGGTGCGGGCAATGACGAGGTTTTCGCATCCCATGACATCCCACTGGAAGCGCGCAGCGTTGAGGCGGTTGATGTGCTCGCCTGTCGGGACAAGAACCTTGCCCGCCAGGTGGCCGCACTTCTTGCCGCCGTGGAGCTGGTCCTCGAAGTGGACGGCCGCCGCGCCATTTTCGGCAAACAGCTTAGCCAACTTGATGACAGCAGATAGACCGCCGTGACCAGTATCGCCATCCGCAATGATGGGACGGAGGTAGTCGGTGTACGGTGTCTTGGTGCGCTCCTCGGGCGTCATCTTGCGGCGCAGGTCCCACTGCTTTCGGTCGTGCATCGACTGCGCCTTGGCCATGCGTTGCACCTGGTTAGGCACCGTGTTGTAAGGGTAGTCACCAAAGTCGGGAGACACCTCGTTGGTCGAGGTCAGCAGCGACGAGCATGCCCAGCCTGAGAGGTAGAGGACCTCTTGGTGGGGAGCCTGCTGCGTCATCTGCACAGGGTCAATGGCGCCCATGGTGTGGATGGGCTCACCCGTTGCCTCGCGCTGCTGGATCAGGTTGAACAGCTTGGTAGCCATGACGGAGCTCGGGTACGAGATACTCTGCGAGCCACGCTTCGATACGACGTCCTCGGCGCTGTAGGGGCGCTTGATTCCACGGTAGCGGGGGGACGCCCACCACGCCTCGACCTCCTTGATCTGTGCCTCATACAGCCTGTCCTCAGCATCGCCAGCCTTTTGTGACTCGGGCAGAAGCTGGAAGGCGTCGGAGGGGGTCACGGACGCGGAGAATGGGTTCGTCCTCGAGGCCATCGGGGCGGTTGTCGAAAGACACCGGAGGGCCAGGGCGGGCCGGGCGACTGCGCGGGTTGTCGGCAGCAAAGATGTGCGAAGAGCAGCTCGTCGTGACGCACGAGCAGCAATTGACTGCATCATGGCGGTGGTGCAAAGGTGCGTTGTTTGACGAAGAGAGGAGTTTTATTTTTTTCCTCTTCCCAGTTGATGGTGGTAGTAGTGTGGTAGCTCGGCTTACCAAATACAAAAAACCATCGGATCCGGATGAACAGGTCCGTCCAGTAAGAGGCCAGGGCAGTACGTTGTACTCCGTAATATTCGTTGGTAGACCGAGGATATGGTCGGGCCAGATTAGAATGTCAGAAGCAACAATAGATTGCTCAATAGACATAGATTCGCCGGTTACGCCCACCAATGACAATTCTCCCTCCTGTGACTGGGCTCAGCTCAGTGGACTCAAGACTGGGGGGGCACTCCCCCATGGGCAGACGCCGAAAACGCGGGGCTCATCGGCTTAGTTTCGCGGGGCAATGAATGGAACCCACTTGGCCGGCTTTCCTCGGTTGTTTATTAGTGGTAATATGACGGCAACATGTCGGTTCTAGGACAACCCCTCTCGTCAGAAGCAGAAGCGGCACCGCCAGAAACGGGCTTTGTATACTGTATGTCGGCGTATTCGGCGTAGTTTGAGCATGTGTTGTGTGTGTATCTGTACAGTGAGTGGTGTAGGACTAGACAAGGAAAACAAGAAGAAAATCCCTAGGACGCTCCTTCCCTCGGTGCCGTGTCTGTCTCTCCCCCTCCTTCCTTACGTATACATTTCCTGTCTCTCTCCCCTTTGCTCCTGCCTTTTATTTCTCCAACATCTCCGCATCTTATCAGTCCTCAATTGTGTGATATCACCATAAACTTTTGTCTATTGACTCGTGTCCCATTGTCTATTAGCCATGTCGCTTTACATGCGTAGCTCTACACGAGCGCTGGGCTCTGCCAAGGTACGTCATTTTCATCTCAATTGATTTCTCATTTCATCTATTCTTTTTCCCGCTCTTGATTTGTGTGTGATGCTTGCGACGACTAACTCCCCATCCCCAAGACCCTCACAAAACACACCCTCTCCGGCATTCGGGCCTACTCATCGGGCGAGCCAGACCTCAAGACAACACTCAAAGATGTCATCCCCGCCAAGCGTGAGCTCCTCAAGAAAGTCAAGTCCCACGCGGATAAGAAGATTGGCGATGTAAAAGTGGAAAACACCCTCGGTGGCATGCGCGGTCTCAAGGCCATGGTATGGGAGGGCTCCGTGCTAGACGCAGACGAGGGCATCCGCTTCCACGGCCGGAGCATCAAGGACTGCCAGCGTGAGCTGCCCAAGGGTCGCACGGGCACCGAGATGCTTCCCGAGGCCATGTTCTGGCTTCTCCTCACCGGCCAGGTCCCCTCTACCGAGCAGGTCCGCGGTCTGAGCCGCGAGCTGGCCTCCAAGGCTGAGATCCCGGCCTTTGTGACCAAGATGCTCGACGACTTCCCCACCGACCTGCACCCCATGACGCAGTTCGCCATGGCTGTCTCGGCACTCAACTACAACTCCAAGTTTGCCAAGGCGTACGAGAGCGGTCTCAACAAGGCCGACTACTGGGAGCCCACGTTTGACGACTGCATCGACCTGCTGGCCAAGCTGCCCACCATTGCTGCCAAGATCTACCACAACTCTTACCGCGGAGGAGGTGCTCTTCCTGCTTCGGTCGACCCCGAACAGGACTGGTCATACAACTTTGCGGCCATGCTGGGCAAGGGCGGGAAGGAGAATGAGAACTTCCAGGACCTGCTGAGGTTGTACCTCGCCCTGCACGGCGACCACGAGGGCGGCAATGTGTCGGCTCACGCCACGCACCTGGTGGGGAGTGCCCTGAGCGACCCCTTCCTGTCCTACAGCGCTGGTCTTCAAGGCCTCGCTGGACCCCTACACGGCCTGGCAGCCCAGGAAGTCCTCCGTTGGATCCTGCAGATGAAGGACTCCATTCCGTCTTCGTACTCGGACACGGACGTGCACGACTACCTCTGGTCAACGCTCAACTCTGGCCGCGTGGTCCCTGGATACGGCCACGCCGTCCTGCGCAAGCCAGACCCCCGCTTCGAAGCACTGATGGACTACGCCGCCGCCCGTCCAGAGATTGCCAAGGACCCTGTCTTCCGTCTCGTCGAGGCCAACAGCCGCATCGCCCCGGATGTCCTCAAGAAGCACGGCAAGACAAAGAACCCTTACCCCAATGTCGACTCTAGCTCTGGCGTGCTCTTCCACCACTATGGCTTCCACGAGACATTGTACTACACGGCCACCTTCGGTGTGTCGCGTGGTCTGGGACCTCTTGCGCAGCTCATCTGGGATCGTGCCCTTGGTCTGCCCATCGAGAGGCCCAAGAGCATCAACCTCGAAGGTATACTCAAGCTGGTGGAGGGGCAATGAGAGAGGGAAAAGAATGATTTAGCAATGAGACTCATGTAGACGATACGAATTGGAATTACGTGCCATGTTAAAAAGGCCTCTTATTAAATTTACTATGTTGTAACGAGTATAAACATGCACATACATTTATGCGTTAAAATGAAATGTTGAAAGTGTTTTTTGCCCAAAAGAAAAAAGGTTCCCAGTATAATGGTGTTATATCGCCCCTGAAGTAAGGGGAATTGCGTGTATATATAATGTTGGACATGCGCCGGTCCGGAAATAAAAAAGCAAACAAATGACGAGAGAATAAAAGCGATAGTATCAAGAGCATCAAGAAAAAAAAAGACAACAGAAATCAACAAATTTCAACCCAGAGCAAGCAAGAGCGCTCAGATGATGACAGAAAAAATCACGACAAGACAAGGACACACTTTATCTCTCGGCTAAAGAGACAAGAGAAAAGGATCCTAGTATCCGTATCCCCGATGAGGCGAGGTAGGCTGCTCAGGGCTTCCGGGGGCGCCACCCTGCATGCGGCTAGCGCCGTAGACAGACTGAGGGCCGGGCGATGAGCGACCCATGCCGGGGCTGGGAGACCGCGTGGAGCTGAAGGGAGGAGGGGGCGAGGTGAAGCCGTTGTTGGAGGCTGCGGGCGAGGGGAAGCTGCTGAGCGAGGGGCTGCGGGGGCTGTGAGGACCACCGGCGGCGGCGGCACCAGCACCAGCGGCAGCGCCGGCGCCGACAGCAGCACCAGTGGCTCCCGAGACCCAGTGCCTGTCGGTGTCGATGGACGAGGCGGACGAGTTGACGGCGTTGTAGGAGCTGGAGCCGATGATGCCTCCGCCCTTCATCTGAGAGTTGTACTCGGTGCCGTGCTCGGCGAAGGCGTCGGGGTCGACACCCTTGCTCTGGAGCTTCTCCATGTCGAGGCGCTCGGCCTCGGAGCGCTGAAGGGCCATGCGAGCCTCAGAGGCGCCACGGCGGCGCTGCTTGATGCAGTAGAAGACGAGGGCGGCAATGATGACGGCGGCAACGGCGGATCCGGCGGCGTAGATGGCAATCTTGCCGGCTGTGGGAAGCTCCTGGAACTTTTGGTTGAGCGACTTGTGGACCTTCTCCTTCTTGTTGATGACCTGGTAGGCAGTTGAGTTTCCGCTGTATGGTTTGTTAGTATGAGTAGCAATGAGTAGCAATGATGGTGAGGGCGGGCATGATATGATCAGGGACCCTTGGGTTGCGTCGGTTGCTTGTTTCTTTGCTTGTACTTACCCGACAATGTCAATGCTCTCCATGGAACCAGAGTCGTCACTCCAGACGTACTCCTTGCCAGAGCTGTAGTCCTCGATGAAGACGTTCTGAACATGCATGTCGTAAGGAGCCTTGGAGTAGTCGATGTCACCACCAGCCCACTTTCGGGTCCAGTAGTTCAGCGAGGAGTCACCACCAGCCCAGATACCGAGACTCATGCGCATGGGGGTCTGGGGGTAGACGTCGGTGCCGTTATCGAGAGTGCAGTTGGAAGCCTCGACGGTGCGGGTGAGGGCCTCGTCAATGTAGAAGTCAATCTTCTCCTTGGTCCAGTCGATGGTGTAGTTGTGGTATTCGTCCTGGACGGCGACATCCATGTCGTGGTAGTGGCCGTTGGTCCAGTCCTGGATGCCCTTGCCGTAGAAGTTGGTGGTGGCGCGGGGGTCGTTTCCAATGAACTCCCAGTCAATCTCGTCGAGGTCGTCACTGAGAAGCATCATGGAGCTGACGACACCAGCACCGGTCGAGGCCTTGAGGTGGAACTCGACACGGCCAAAGAAGATATAAAACTGGGTACGGAGAGTCGGCGAGTCACCCTTCTTGGCAATGGTGAACTTGGCACCCGTGTCGGCGTCGTAGTCGACGCTGCCGACGTGGTTCTCCCACAGCTGACCGTCGGGTGTCGAGTTGAAGGGCCAGCGGTACTCAGTGCCAAAGGCCGGGTTGGGGTCGCATTCGTCGCCCTTGTAAGGGTCACAGTCGGATGTCGTCTGGGCAATGGCAGAGCCCAGGAGGGCAGCCGTAGCCAGGAAAGACTTCCAAGCCATTGTGTGAGAGTGTTGATTTGGTGAGATCGGCTAGATGTTGTGCGTTGATAGCCGAGACGAGGAGCGTTTGCCGGCAGTTGGCCGGCGGGTTGTGTTGGTTTTTGTTGTCGGTATTAGTAGGCTGCGTCGGATACAGCGGCGCGTGTCGAGACGTTATATAATAGTATATGTGAATATATATATATCCGCGTGTGTAACAATATAGGCACCAAGAGTGATGGTATGAGGTCTGAGGCGATCAACGAACGAGTGGATGCTGCAGAGAAAAAGAATGACTGAGCGAGAGCAAAAAAAAGAATGTGTGAAAGAATGAAACGACCGAAAAGAGGACTGGGCCAAGGTCCCAAGGGAAACAAACGAATGGCAAGTGCACAATATTGGAATAACGACAGAAAATATCAAACGAGGGAAAGTCAGAGGAGAAGGAGGGAAAAAGGAGGAGAGGTGGTTCCCTATCGGGGGAGACTGGAGACTGGTGTCTGGGCACAGTGGGCAGCAGCAGCGACTGGTGGGTGAGGGCGTGACTTGGGTGGGCACTGAGGCACTGAGCACTGAGCAGCGACTCTTTAGTGGGAAAGGGTCCGGAGTAAAAAGGAGTAAAACGGAGTATCAAAAAATCATAATAATATGAGTTGAGAAAGGAATCCGCACTGGGCGGGGCAGGAGAATCGCGTGTGGTGCAAGTCTGGGCCATTTGAGCATTCCTGTCTACTATCTAGTGGTAATAATAGCTGCATAAGCTTGGTATTAGTAGGAGTAGTACGGTTACAAGGGGAGTACTCGTGATAGTATTTCGGTCTTGGTGTTGTCCTACGAGTACGAGTGAATATTCATACAAGGCCATCATCATTCTCATCAGTATCCATACCCCCTTATTTGTAGTAACAGTGCATATCTCGAGGGTTAAAGGGGGACTAGATGGGATGGAAGAGAATCACAAAGAGATGCTGTCTTAGAGGTGGGTTGTACTGAGGTTACAGTGAGGGCTGCGGTAGTACTGACGGCACTGACACCACACGGCACCTGCACTCTGCACTGGCTCACTAAAGGGGAGAGGACTGTAATACTCCTCCTACTTGAGGCTCCTCTTCCCTCCCTCTTCTGCAGGAAAGAGCCAGGGAGGGGGCGAATTTGAAGTTGCAATTTCCCAAAAACCTTGGCAGCAGCATTGGCGGAAGCTTGAACAGCGGACAGAAACCAGCAGGTGCGACGGGAGGGGCAGAATCCAATTGCTGATAAGGATCTCATTGGTCAATTTGACATCCAGGTCTTGCCTGGTCTTGCCTGGTCCTGACGGGTCTTGCCAGGGATGCAGGTACGGGGTGGATCGACATGTCCAGATATGGATTAGTGGTCATGAGGTGGGATTTTGCTCTCTCTTTTTTTTGTTGTTCTATCATCGGCATCTGCTGTCCCGTTCGACAGCGGGCGGCGGCGACCCTCTGCACCTTCCTGCCCTTGCTATTCCCTTGCACCGTACCTTCCCTCACTGTTGCTGCTGCCATCACTTGCACTTGCCACTCTTGCCACACCGCCCTCACGGACCATCGCTACTGTCATACGGAGTACATCCCCCCTCCTATTCTGTACTATTATTACTAACTCATTCGTACATGGAATCACGAGGAAGCATCATCAACGACTTGGCATCACCAAATACTCGTACTCCTAGACACTTGGACATCTCTACCCCCTCAACTTAATACATTTTGACATCCCCAGTGCATCATCATCGTTCCGCCAAGAACTCTTGGGCCATCATTACCCCGTACTCGTACTGTACGAGTAATATGCAGTCTCGTCGTCAGAGAAATTGCCAATGGGACCGACGCCTCTTTCGAGTGACAGTGTGCAGAATCCGACGTGCCGATCCCTTCATCTGCTTTTTCTACTTTGGCATTTTTGCACAACCATCCGACCGGGGGCTAGGCAAGGCAAGGTAATGTGGCGGCATGTCGGCCCCAATCTTCACTCGCGCTTCTGCACAGACAATGAACGATTGTCGGTCGACGGTACGAGTACGAGTATTTTTATGCCGATCGGAAAACTGCTAATCCATTAACCATGCAAACCATGAACCACTTTTATCCCAAGTTTTTTTTTGTCTTTTCCTCCGTTCTTTTTTATCCCTACCAGTACAGATACGAGGGCATTGGGCTCACCTTTAATCTCGAATAGCTCCGACGAAAGAGAAAAAAACCAGTCCTCCGATGACAAAAGACATGATGCGACGACAATCAAGACAATACACTACGGACAGAATTCCAAACCATCAACGATGCAACCCTTGCCCCCCCCCC
>FYEV01001524.1:0-74538 GCA_900188565.1 Geosmithia flava | reverse complement strand
CCCCCCCCTCAACCTCTTCTCTCCCCATTGACACTACGGAGTATTATTACGTCGTGATAATATAACTTACTTCTTGGCTCGCCATGCTCGGATACTCTGGCTCGGTTACACTCCCCTATTCCCTATTAATAGCCGTGCACAATGTCCCAAGTCCCACTATACCACCATTACCATGACGGTCTGCCCTTGGGTCTTTCGCCCTTTCCAAGAGTCCAGACAATGGCTTACTACCATCTCTCTGGTTTGCCCTGGCCCTTGACATCCGACGTTGCCATATTGGAATTGAAGACCACGCTCAGAAACTTGACTCGCATGTGGCCTATAGGCTCTATTTGAGCCGGCGGCCCGTGACGCGCGTCCACAATACGGAACTTCGGCGCGCGTGTTATTATAATCAAGTCCAGAATCATAACAGCCCTTTGGATCCAAACGATATTTGCATTGTCAACGGGACGGGGTCACGGTCACGGTGCTAGGTTTCATACCGTTTCGCATCAGAAACCAGATCCAGACGCCAGACACCACTCGGTCCGTCGTTGGCTCCCTCTTTGACCCGTGGGCCGTGGGGCATCGTTCCCCAGAACATATTAACCCAGTGATACCCGACGTGGGAGAAGAGGGTGGTTGGGGGCACAAAAAGACAAAGAGATTGTTGTTTTATCGTGCTGGTGGGATGGATTGGAAATGTAGATGCAGCGTGTCGATTACCGATTGTCAACGAGATTCTACGTCGTAATACTCTGTAGTGATGACGGTCATTGTCGCGCAATCTGAGACGCCGCTTGCTCATCCGATTCCTTAGAGTGTCAAGGTGTGTACGGAACATCTTATACGTAGATTGATACCATCAACAGATCGATGGCCCTTCTCAATGTCATGTTGGTTGGCTCTTTGCCCTTGCCCTTTGCCTCGGAAGCTGTGACCACTCTTTATGCAGGGTCCACGTCACCTCACATGTGATTTGGCAGCTCGAGCCTCTCAGAGTCAAGGGGCGATGCAAGGGAGAAGGAAGAGGTAAAAAGAGAGTATATATATATAAAAGATGTTCAAGGGATGCATTACTATGGTTTCTTTCCTTCTTTTAAAAAAGAATCTAAAAAGACAAACAAAAGACAGACGGGGGGGATTTATCCAAAAGCCAAGAGTTTTACCAACCCTCCTCATCTTCATCTTTCTCTGGATGATGAGGGTGATGATCAGTGTTCCCGCTACTCTGTGTTTGTTTCTTTGCTCTTTCTTTTTTTGTTCTGGAAATTACAACTCCTGGTCTCTTGGCTTCCGTATACGATTGACCTCTCCACCTGATATAACTCTTGCAAAAAAAAAAAATGACAAAGGGGAATAAATGAAATAAAAAATAGAAGAAGAAGAAAAAGAAAAAAAACTCCCAAGGTGCGCGGCATGCCGTCCTTCAGAAATGGCTACACATAATGTGACCAGGAAAAAAAAAGAAATGAATGCAAAAGGATATACAATGAAATAAGGGTAAAGTTGAGAAAGAATGAAGAAAAAGGGTGGACTGAACAAGACAAGACCGTGCCTGCGTGTCGTGGGAGAGAGAGGTATTATCTAGCAAAGGGTTGTATGGGTGGGGGAAGGATGTGTGATGTAATGTGCCAGTATTATAAGTCCTTTGGTCATGAAGGATTTCGTTGTTGTTGTTTTGTTGTTGTCCGTCATCGCATCGACGAGGGAGGAGAAGAAGTTAAAGAGAGAAGAAGAGAAGGGAGTTTACATGATGATGCACTTATTCTCCTCACTCTCCTTCTTGACACTGAGGGCGACACGCGCAGCCTCGGTAAAGGCCTCGTTGACGCCGCGATTCCTCATGGCCGAACACTCGAGGTAGCGGAGGGCACCTATGCGCCTGGCGACCTCGAGACCCTGGTCGTAGCTGATTGTAGGCTTCTTCTCGCGCGGCTGGCCATTCTCATCGACGTTGTTGGCGGCAGCAGCGGCATCGTCCTCCTCATCTCCCTCGCCTTGTTCGCGCAGATCGCACTTGAGGGCTACGAGGACTAGCTTGACGCCTGCGCAGTTGTCGGCTATCTCGCCGACCCACTTGGATTCGACGTTTTCCAAGGAGTCGTTGCTGTCGACGGAGAAGCAGAGCATGATGAGGTCGGTGTCGTCTGTGGGGGGTACATGTGTCAGCTGTGTGGACGATGGGCTTGCCAGTACAGAGAGAGATGGTGTCATCTTACCATAGGATAGAGATCGCAGACGGTCGAATTCTTCCTGACCGGCCGTGTCCCACAGGGAGAGTTCAATGTGAACATTGTCGACGAAGATGTCTGAGGGGGTGTATATTAGTATCCGGTGATGATGGGGTTGTTATGCGCGGGATGTGGGCGTACCGTGGACGTAGTTTTCAAAGACGGTAGGCTCGTAGACGGTCGGGAAGTATCTAAGGGATTGTCAGTCGGGGATTCATTGAGTATAGAGGTGGAAAAAGAAAGGAGAAGAGACATACCCTCGCGTAAAGACGTTGAGCAGCGAAGTCTTACCACTGGCACCGTCTCCCCTGTAGTTGGTCAGTCAAAAAGTCTTTCGGCAGATTCGGAAATGGTCGTCGTCGTCGTGGGTTCAGGGGTGGTGGAAGAGATAAAATCGTACAGAAGAACGAGCTTTCGCTGGGCAGTCTTTGAACCACCGCAGAGAGGCATTGTGTTGTTGTTGTGGGAGGAGGAGGGGGGGTTGTCGAATTCAAGGAGAAGAAGTGATGATCGGTTGAGGGGTGATCGGTTCAGGAGATGTGGTGCGCGCGCGCGAATGAGATGGATTACGTCGGTCGGTCGGTTGGTTGTCGTAGTTGATGGTGGAAGCGAGGAAAAGGACAAAGGAGATGTCGATGGACGTCGGTTCACCAAGATGTCAGATATTGAAGGTGATGGTGATGATGGTAACGATGGCGATAATGATGGTGATGATGATACTTTGGTATCTCTGTTAATGTTGATGATTGATGTTGGATGGAATTTGAAGTGGGAGAGATTGAAATTGGAAATGAGACGCACGGGGCTTAGTGGCCGAGATTCCAAGGGGAATGTGATTTGACCAATGAGGGTGGTAAAATGCAGGGATACGATACTCCGTACTACGAGTATTACCTTGGTACTGCCTAGTAATAGTGCGAGTACGAGTAGGTTGTCTAGCTGTAGAGTAGTAGTACTAGTGGTAGTGGTAGCAGTAGCAGTAGCAGTAGCAGTAGCAGTAGTAACAGTAGTAGTACTAATAACTGAGTAATAATAGCACATGTCATGATAGGAATTAAAAGTACTGGTATAGAATAAATAAAAGGGAACTAGAAAGAAATACTTTGAATAATGATGGATTCTCATGTTTGCCCAGTACTTGGCCCCCACCAACTTTCGATCTTGAGAGATGACCGGGAAAGATATAGTTTCACTGCTTAGTACGGAGTACTAGGTACTTGGTAGTAGTAGTAGTAGTAAGAAGGGAACTAGGACCAGTGGTACTAAGACTCTAGGAGTAAGAGTACGGCAAGTTACCGAGTACATTATAGTACATTATACCAGTAACCCGTTTGTATCCTTTGTATGTTGATCTTGTTGATCTTGTTGATCCGGTTCATCTCTAAACAATTCCTTTGGAATAAGTACCAAGAGTAAGTAAATAAGAGAAAGAATGAGAGTCGGCATGTTTGACAAGACATGATACCTAGTAGTATACCTAGTAGTATACCTAGTAGTATACCTAGTAGTATACCTAGTAGTATACCTAGTAGTATACCTAGTAGTATACCTAGTAGTATACCTAATATCACTACATAATGGTTGTAGTGGTTGTATATACAGTGGCTGTACTCGTACTCCGTACTAGGACACAAAACCAACCCTAGACACGGCAAACTGATATTGTGGCTTCATCACTGACGATCAACGCCATGGCGCAAGTAAACAGCGACTGTGATTCACCACAAGAGAGAGAGAGACCCCAGAGAAAAAAAAGAAGAGAAGAAGACTGTCCATTCTTATAACAGCTCGTCTTACCCTAGAAGTCAACTTATACCATTAACCTACTACTAGTAGGTAATAACTATAGATACTAAGCGTGAGTACTCTCAACGCTTATCTCACTTACTGTTACTCTATTAGTATTTCACATCTCCCATGGGCCATCATCCATGCAGACAGATAATACAACCCACAATCAGCAACCCTTTTGAGTCCACAGCAAGGATTCCCCTCTCTTTCTTCTCTTCTTTGCTCCATCCGACCCGGCTTGGCCTACGCATTACTACTCCTAGTAGCAAGCAAGTGGAACCGACTTGACGATGCCCGCCCGACAGCCCGATCACGGCCTTGTCCACCACGCCTTACAACGACAACCAAATCTCACCCATCATGGATCCATCATCACCACCCGTACTCTGTATACTATTATACCACACCCCCGAGCGGAGGCTTCCGTCATAACATGTCCCCGGTCGGTTTTAGCCGGCAATGATCGGTATTACCATGTTCATGCGCCCTGCCATTGACATTGACATCAAAGAGAGAGATAGGAGCATCCGGATTGATCGAGTTGACGATTCTCATGATTATGACACAGAGATTCCTTTCCAATCTTCTAAAGAGAACTAGTAATACCAACCCCACGTTCTTTTTATTCCTTCCGATGAAGATGGGAATAGAAACGCAGCAGTTTGATCGGCAAACGGGCCGCACGTGGGGAGTCATGCTGAGGTCTCTCTGTCTTTCCCCGTTGACGACTAATCAGATAATATGCCTGATATTCAGACATCCCGTCAAGACAAAGTCGAGTGCAACGACGACAATTCTCAACTGCTCTCCAAATACGGAAATACCCTCATTTACAGCACCTCCAGCACGATGCGTCAATTTACCCGCATATCAACCAGACACGTCCTGTCATCTACTCGTACTCGTACTATATCCAACTTTGCCTATCCGGCTGATAGCGACGACCCGCAATGCGCACTTTTACTCGACCGGGACATGCCAACTGATAGGAAGGACCATTATCAACTCACACCTTTTCCCCGCCCTCGCTCTCACTAACCAGAAATACTGTATGCCGACTACCGATACCCCGGACGAGTCGAGTCAACGTTGTGTCGACGATGCGAGCAGATAAGAAGTTTTTTTTTTTTTTCCTTTTCTTTTTTGTTTGTTTGTTTCTTTTACACCCCTAGTCTCCGTATAAGTGACATGACAAGCATAACATAGGCCCCACAATGTTTCCATCTATGGAGTTGGGCCAGTTCGTGCCTATATTCAATCGTTCTTCTTCCTCGTACTAACAAAGATCCTTACCTTGCCCCCTCCCTCCCCGCGATAGCCAAAGATAACGCCTGGACCTTCCAATACACCATGTCATTCGCACCCTATTGTCGATAACAGATATGAACAAACGTGGTGGGGGGGGGGGAGGGTGAGAAGGCGGACCGCTGTCGGTGTGTAGCTCGGCTGTTCGCATAGAGAGAGATGCATTATCCCCCGTCATGTCTGTTGGTGCGCGGCCAATTCGTAAGTGGGAGACGATAAGAAGAAGAAAAAAGTCATGTTTGCAAAAAAAAAAAAAGAAGAAAAAAAGTAAATAAAGAGGCCAGGTCCTGTCCAATTTCTATATCCAAATGTCTCTTTGATCATCGGTAGCTACTCAATTGACCATTTCAGTCAAAGCCAAGTGCCTCCTCCTCCAGACTGAAACCCCGTGTTGTAAGCGTCAACCATGGTCAAGTCTATCCTCGCCGTGAGCCTCTTGGCCACGGCCTCCCTCGCCGTCGCCGGACCTCCCAGCAGTCTGCCCATTGGCCTCGAGACCCGGACAGAACTCGGTTCCCGCCTGGCCAACGTCCACGTCACACGTCGTGAGCCCATTGACGGCACCGTCACTTACACCTACGGCGCCTGCAACTCCGAGTCCCAACCTGAGGCGCACCACACCATTGCCCAGTCTGACGATGCCGACGCCTCCCGTCTGGTCTGGATCATCCCCCAGGGCACCACGGAGGAGGGCTGCATCGCCGCCTGGAGTGACTCGGGCAAGCTCGTGGGTCGCAGCAGGCCGCAGAAACTGCAGGGTCGTTCCAACATGAAGCGCCATGCCCGTACGTAACACAAAGCCTCACTTTTACACCCCACTCCCAAGACCCGTGACTAACACGCAGATACAGAGTCCATCGCCATGACCAATGCTAGCGGCATTGACGCCTCTGGCCCGTGGTTCGACGGCGTCGCCCTCCTCGAGAACAAGGAGCCCAGCCCGGTCAACGTGGCCAAGGCCAAGAAGAAGGACATTGGCATCGTCGGCGCTGGCATGTCCGGACTGATGACCTTCCTGGTCCTGCACCAGGCCGGTCTGGAGAACATTCACATCGTCGAGGCGGGCGACCGTCTCGGCGGCCGCGTCCACACCGAGTACCTGTCCGGCGGACCGTTTGACTACTCGTACCAGGAGATGGGCCCGATGCGCTTCCCTCACTCGTGGGTCAACCCCGAGACCAACAAGTCGCACGACATCAACGACCAGAAGCTCGTCTTCTCGCTCGCCGCCGAGATGAACCGTCTCAACAAGCACAGCAGGAACCTGAGCGTCGACTTCATCGACTGGATCCAGAGCAACGACAACGGGCTGTACTACTACGACGAGTTCAAACTTCCCGGCACCGGCCTTCCCCCCACCCAAGCCCAGCTGGCAGCCAACTCGTCCCTCGCTGAGGCCACGGTCCTCGCCTCGTCGACGCAGAAGCTCGAGGCCAAGGTCGACAGCATCATCCCCGGCCCGGAGTTTGTCCAGCAGATCGCCGACAACATCTACAAGGCGCACAAGTCGTGGGTGGATGGCGGCCTGGGCGGCCTAGGCGGTGACCAGTGGTCCGAGTTCGCCTTCATGGTGAACCACCTGCACGCGAGCCTGAACGACACGGACCAGCTGGGCGCCACGTCTGTGGGCTGGTGGGACGACCTGTACGAGGGCTTGTACTTCAACAGCAGCACGTGGAAGACCATCGACGGCGGGCTGAACCGTCTACCTCTGTCGTTCCACCCTCTCGTCGACCCCATCACCACCATGGAGCGCAAGATTGAGCGCGTGCGCTTCGAGACGGACGACTCCGTCACCCTACAGTGGCGCCACAACTACACGGACCGCGAGTTCCAGAACTCGACCTACGACTACGTCGTCGTATCCGCCCCCTTCAGCGCCGTCCGCCAGTGGCGTCTCCCCCACCTGCCCGCCACCATCACCAACGCCATCGCCAACCTCCCCTACACCCCGGCCTGCAAGGTCGCCCTCGAGTACAGCCACCGCTTCTGGGAGCACTACGAGAACCCCATCCATGGCAGCTGCAGCACCCTCACTGATATCCCTCTCATCGGCTCCGTCTGCTACCCCTCCTACAACCTCAACGCCACTGGCCCGGCCTCCATCATCGGCAGCTACATCAGCGGCCAGACCATCGCCTCCACCCTCAGCAGCAAGTCCGAGGCTGAGCACGTCCAGTACGTCCTGGATGCCATGACCGAGATCCACGGAGAGCATACCCGCGAGCTGTACACTGGCAACTACAACCGCCGCTGCTGGAACCTCGACCCTCTCGAGATGGCTGGTTGGGTCAGCCCTACTATTGGACAGCACCAGCTTTATATCCCTGAGTACTTTAAGACGTACAACAACGTGAGTTCATCCCACTTAATCCCGGTTCTTTTGATATAGTTACTGACTTTTGTACATGGTAGATGATCTTTGTTGGCGAGCACACCTCTTACACCCACGCTTGGATCTCCTCCGCTCTCGAGTCCGGTATCCGTGGTAGCATCCAGCTTCTTCTCGGTAAGTTCTCTTTTCTCTCTAATTTCTTTTGTGGTTTTTACTAACGCAAAACAGAGCTTGGTCTGGTCGATGAGGCCAAGGCTGCCAACGAAAAGTGGATGGGCCGTTTCATTCAAGTGGTATGTTCAATCAATTCTCGTGCATGCTATTACCAATTGTTGAAACATGACACTAACACATTGACGGTAGTAACGAATTTAAATAATGCTTTTACAACGTACAAAGAGCATGGTAATCGTAAATAAATCAATATAGTTAATAGGTAGATGTAAATACTACTCAACTAATAATCTTGTTATTCCTTTAATTGATTGTTGAGGTGTCATTGAAATAAAGAATCGATCAGGTCCTTTCCTAGGGTAGGTTTGTCGCTAGGGAAGTCTACTTTGACAACTTGACATCAGAGATTTGTAGATGGATGGGATGTGAATGGATGTACCTTTGAATTTATATGCTTGTATTCTCGAGGCAATGCTCCGTGTAATGTATATTCGTATTACCAGATAATATCACGCCCCCCCCCCCCAATTAATTATATACATGATTCTTCTGCCCTGCACCTCAGTCCTCATCCCTCTGGTATCCTTGCCTACCCCGTCCCATCCTATCCGCCAGATTCATATCGCCAGTTTTCTTGTGCAGACCATTGACGAATCCTCGCTCCCCTCCCCTCTGGCGACCCTTGTCATCGGCCTCGCGCGCCGCACGCTCCCGCTCATCCAGCATAGCTAGGCGCTTCTGCCTGTCGTCGTCCAGATCGTCGGCGGCAGACTGCATGGCTGCCAGCTTGCGTGCACGTTCAGCCTCTTTGTCGCCGTTATCTGCTGCCGTCGCAGAGGGCCTGCCACCACCGCCACCATTGCTCCTGTAGTTCGAACCGTTTTGGTGGCGGGGTCGGCCGTTGGACCCGCCACGTTTGTAGTCGTCTCTCGGGGGTCCGTCGTAGCGACGTGGTGAGGCGGGGCGGCGTGAGCGGCTGTCATCGTCGCGCCGACGGTCGTCTTCTTGGGAACGTGAGTCACGCTTGCGGTCGTAATCGTGGTCGCGACGGCTACTGCGGTGTTCGTGTCGTGATGACCGTCGCTCGTCGTCTCGCTCTCTGTAGCTCTTCCTCTCACGGTCGGGCTCATCCCGGCTGCGTCGAGATCCCCTCTCGTCGGAGTGGTCGCGGTGGCGATGCCTCCTGCGATCTTCGTCGTGTGGGCTTCTGGACCTCGAGGGCGAACGCCTGCGCCGTCCCCGTCTGTCTCCATCGTCGTCTGAGTCGTCGCGGCGGTGTCGGCGGTGTCTGTGCCTGTGGCGGTCTTCTTTCCTTCTGCTAGACTTTTCTTTGCTGGAGTCTTTGTCGGTGTCGGCAATTCCTGCTGACGAAAGCAGCTGGCGGCGTCGGACGGGGTCGTTCATCATGGCATCGTAGGCGGCCTGCTCCTGTCGCTTGATGGCGAGGAGGGGGTCGTCGCGGATCTTGGAGGCTGTGTCGCGCGTGCTGTTGGCATTTTGCAAGGCCATGAAGCTCTCCTCGCCCGCCTGCTTCGCCAGCTTCTTGTGCTCATCGCCCTTGATGAGGTTGTCGATGCGTCGCTTGCCCAGCAGGTATGCCTCTGTCTCTTCAGATGTGCCCGTCCGACCGTCCGTGGGGCCTTGGTACATCCAGTCTACTCGGTCGACGCGCTTCCTACCACCCGAGGCCTCGAACTGACGCTGGATCTCCTCCTTGGCTCGCTCCTGCTTGATTTCCTCGATGCGCTCGCGCGTGCGCTTGCGCTCCGAAATCTCCTTCTGCTCGGCATCGAAGACAGCGGCCTGGTTGCGGCGCAGAGTCGGGTGGAACGACTTTTTCAAGTTGAGATCTCCTCCACCCATGATGGCAAGTTGTCGGGGTTGGTTATGTTGGTGGGGAGAAAAATGAGGTTGAGAGCAGATGGGAAATCTGCTGTTGACTTTTGTAAGGATGACTTTCGTCGCTTGGGCAAAGAGTATAAATGTGGCTGTGAGTGGCGACTAGAAGGTGGCTGGGATGAGACCCACTTCTTTTGTTCGTCCTCTCTGCGTACAGCTCCATGTTGGCGCGCGTCACATTCGTACAAAGACGGGCTATACAATCAAGATCCCATGAATCCCTTGAACACATATATACGAGTGTTGGGGATGCGTTGTCTTGTAGGATTTATCCGTCGTTTAGTCAGAAGAAATACGACTTCAAACGTTGTGTGGCACAAGCTCGCAAGGCCATTGTCATTCATTATTGACCTCTATCGTACATCCATGGGTCTATTCGATTCACAGGCTGCAATAACCCAAGAACCAGTCTTTTCTATTCCTTTGCCCCCCAATACATGTATAATACACACGCAGTCGTCTGCGTCCCGCCATCCGGATCCCATTACCAGCTAGCCCTCTTGACACCGGGGAGGTTGCCAGCCATGGCCTCCATACGAAAGTTGAACTGCAATCGGTCAGCATGTCTGAATTCCATCAGGACTCTTTGATTCTTCGGATTTTCTTACTCGGGTCATCTTGAAGTCACGGAAGATACCACGGGTGCGTCCACCCATGATGCATCGGTTTCGGATCTGGGTGGGACGGGTGTAGTTGCTCATCTGCGACAGTTGGAGTTGGGCCTCGGCGCGCATACGGGCGGGAAGGGTCGTGTTGCGGATGATGTAGCGGAGAGCTTGCCTGTTCAGTGAAAGAATATGTTAGTCAAGGAGATTCCTTGGGCGAGGAGAGAGAGGGCGCTGCCATCGAGGCTTGCAAAAGGAAAGGGGGTAGGCGACGTACCTCTCGGGCTCAAAGCGCTCAACGACGGTGCGCTTGGTGTGGTCACGGACGACACGCGACCCGACAAAGCAGCCGAGATCGAGGGTCTTGGCACGCCAATGCGACATGGTGGGCGAGCTGTTGGGTTGACGAAGATGGGATGTCTGTCGATATGGTGGTAGCTGTGGTGGTGATGGATCATTTGGTGTTGGGTGAGCAAAATCCGGAAGCACAGATTATCCGATAATTATCCGACCACTGTTCCTCGGCGCACCGACAATACGATTAGCGAAGGGTGATTGCCTATTAACCCGAATACTCGTATTTACAGCGACTATCCACCCCTAGTGGCACCCTCTAGCCTCTAATACCAATTGGGCAACTTCCGCACCGCCCAACGGCTCCGTGGGGTTGGTGGCTCCTTCCTCGAAGCATGCATCCAGTCAGGGGTCGTTTAAGCAATACGAGTATTACGGACTAGAGTACTGATATTGTTGAAGATACTTTCATTTTCTGCCAATATTTGCAATGATGACATGTAACTTGCCATGAGGAGCAGGTATTGCCTCTAGTAAGCAGTAGAACTTAAGTATGGGACCCCTGTCTGACCTCGCCATACTGCCCAGCCTCTAGGAAGTTCTAGGAAGCCCACCAAGAACCCCTAGACTTGTCTGGCACATGTTTCCGGGGTCTCATCTCTTTTTTTTCTCCCCTTTCACCAATCTAACTCAAAATTCCTTCTTTTTACGCATATTTCTTTCCTTTTCTTTCCTTTTCTCTTTCCTCACGACTGCGATTGCCTGCATGGACTGATTCCTACTCTTCACCGTCGCATCGAACACGCACTGATCTGCATCTCAGACGGCCGTCAACGACTCCACTCCCCCCAGCTCAGTCCAGCCATCATGGCCGCCGACGAGAGCAAACAGGGTCTGCTCGATCCACAAGCGGCGGACCCTTCATCCGCTGATGGCGAATGGTCGGGTCACGAATCCTCCGAAGACATTGAGCTCGAGTCGACCAGCTTCATCGCCCAAAGAAAACGATTTGGCGCCTTTCCCGACGTCTCCGACCGTATTCAGCTCCTACTGCGACCGGCCTCTGGTAGGTCCTGGGTGCGCATCGCCCTCGTCTCCTTCGGTGCCCTCGTCTTCTTCCTTATTCTGAGCGGTGGCGGGCTGTTTGGGTATAAGAAGTATACCAAGCACACCGCCCCCGCCGCCAAACATGATCTCGCATGGTCGCCACCCTGGTATCCGAGCCCTCGGGGCGGCACCCTCAAACAGTGGGAGTCAAGCTATGAGAAGGCCTCTCAGCTAGTGTCCAAGATGACCCTGCCGGAAAAGGTCAACATCACGACGGGAACCGGGTGGAGCATGGGCCCTGCCGTGGGCAACACCGGACCGGCGCTGGGCGTTGGCTTCCCCAGCCTTGCTCTGCAGGACGGTCCTCTGGGCATTCGCCTGGCTGACAACATCACTGCCTTCCCTGCCGGTGTTACCGTCGGTGCCACTTGGAACAGGGAGCTTATGTACGAGCGCGGAAAGGCTCATGGCCTCGAGGCTCGCGCCAAGGGAATTAATGTCGTTCTTGGTCCTTCGGTTGGCGCCTTTGGCCGCATCCCCGCCGGTGGTCGCAACTGGGAGGGCTTCGGGCCGGACCCGTACCTTCAGGGCGTGGCGTGTTCCGAGACGATCCGCGGCATCCAGGATCAGCACGTCATGGCTACTATCAAGCACTTTGTCGCCAACGAGCAGGAGCACTTCCGCCAGCCTCACGAGTGGGGCAAGGACAACGCTATCTCTAGCAACCTCGACGACCGCACCATGCACGAGATGTACGCATGGCCCTTTGCTGATGCCATTAAGGCCGGCGTCGCCAGTGTCATGTGTGCCTACAACCAGGTCAACAACTCATACGCCTGCGCCAACTCCAAGCTCCTCAATGGCATCCTCAAGGACGAGATGGGTTTCCAGGGCTTCGTCATGTCCGACTGGCTGGCCCAACGCTCCGGAGTCGACAGTGCCCTGGCTGGCCTTGACATGTCCATGCCCGGAGACGGCCTTATCTGGATGGACGGCGAGTCCCTGTGGGGCCCCAAGCTTACCCAGGCCGTCATCAATGGTACACTCCCCATGAGCCGCCTCGATGACATGGTCACGCGCATCGTCGCTTCGTACTACAAGCTCGGTCAGGATGACAAAGAGCTCTTTGATGGAGAAGGCCCCAATTTCTCCTCCTTCAGTACCAAGAAGATGGGTGTCGAGGCCCCCGGCAGCCCCTCGCCTCAAACTGAGGTGGAGGTCAACAAGTTTGTCGACGTCAAGGAGGACCACGACAATGTGGCGTATCGCGTCGCACTTGAGGGAACCGTCATGCTAAAGAACGAGGCTATACTTCCCATCACTCGCAACGGCGAGTGGGGCCCCGACAAGAAGAAGAAGGAAGGCCGCAAGCTACGCGTCGGAATCTTTGGTGAGGACGCCGGTCCCGGCGATGGGCCTAATGCCTGCCCTGACCGTGGATGCAACCAGGGCACACTTGGCTCCGGATGGGGCAGCGGTGCTGTCGAGTTCCCGTATCTCATCACGCCTGAGGAGGAGCTTCGCAAGGGCTTCAACAAGAGCGAAGTCGACGTCTTTTCCTTCCTTGACAACGACCTGAAGAAGCTGAAGAACGCCACGACACTAGAGGACCGAGACGTCTGCTTCGTATTTGCTAACTCGGACTCTGGCGAGGGCTACATGTCGTGGAAGGACGTTAAGGGTGACCGCAATGACCTACGCCTGCAAAAGGGCGGCGATGACCTCATCAAGGAGGTTGCTCAGCGCTGCGGCGGTGGCCAGGGCGCGACCATCGTCGTCTACCACTCTGTTGGCCCTGTCCTTGTTGAGGAGTGGATTGATAAGCACGAGGTCAAGGCTGTCTTTGCGGCCCACCTTCCTGGCCAGGAGAGCGGCCGTGCGATTGCGGCGCTCATCTTTGGTGACGAGGGCCCGAGCGGCAGGCTGCCGTACACTATGGGACGCACGCTCAAGGACTACGGTAACACGATTGGCGTCATCTACGACTCAGACCAGGAGGTGCCTCAGCAGAACTTCGAGGAGACGCTTTACATTGACTACCGCCACTTTGACAAGTTCCTTGTGCCGCCGCGCTTCGCCTTTGGCTACGGCCTGACGTACGCACGCTTCGCGCTCCGCGACATCAGCGTGAAGGAGGTCAAGCCCAAGTCTGCACTTCCTGGAGAGCGACCTCCGCCCTCTGCCGTCCCTCCCGAGTACGAAGGCAAGATCCCGGCGGCCGAGGACGTCTTGTTCCCCCCGGAGATCCGCAAGCTCGACAAGTACGTGTATCCGTACCTCGACTCGGCCGACAAGGCCAGCGCCAGCGGCTCTAGGTACCTGTACCCGGAGGGCTACGACGTCGAGGCCCCGCTTTCTGATGCCGGTGGCGACGAAGGTGGCCACCCGGACCTGTGGGAGACACACGTTGTTGTCAGCATCGAGGTCGGCAATGTCGGTCGCGTCGCTGGTCACGCCGTGCCCCAGCTGTACCTGTCGTACCCGCCGCTGTCGGAGGCACAAGGCGTAGAGTTCCCCAAGAAGGTGCTCAGGGGTTTCGAGAAGGTGTACCTCGAGCCTGGCGAGTGGGCTACTGTCGACTTTGAGATCACCAGACGTGACCTGAGCTATTGGGATGTCGAACGCCAGAACTGGGTCATGCTCGAGAAGGGGAGGTATGTCTTTACTGTCGGTAACCATGCCAAGGAGCTGCGTCTGCAAGCAACTTGGTGATTGTATTTCTTGGATACTCTCTTCATTCTCTTCACATTTCTTTTCGTTTATATTTTTGTCCGGACCTCGTATTCTCCTTTTCTTTTTTTTTTCTTTTCACGTTTATTGCATGATGGGTTATTTACCTTCGGAGTTTTTGGAAATACATTACGGGGTCTTTGTAGATATTTTGTGAAACATAGCGAATTGCAATTACTACGTCCAGCCAGTTATCACTGTTACGCCTTGATGAGATGAAGATGTCGTGTAATGATGGGACTCACGATGCCGGAGTCTCTCGAAACCTGTTTTCTCCGCTTGTGGTGCCCCATCTTGCCCCGCCATTTCGCTTTTGTACGTGTACATATATAGAACATACACTAGGCGGTGACAACTGTCCACATACAACATACATTGCGCATCATCAAAGGGTTGTCAATTATGTCGCAGACGGCAACCATAACGCAGACACCGTCAGCCATTGAGCTAGGCGGAATTGGCGAACATGGTCAACAGCAGGAGACGGCAATTCCCACACCGGCTTCAGACGATGTCGCCCCCCCGAATGCGCAATCCGAAGCTGAGCGGTGGAACTACCCTCGCGGCAATATTAGTCGTCTAGCATGCGCCTTCCTCTCATTCATCATAGCCGGGATGAACGATGCAGCCGTTGGAGCTCTGATTCCCGACGTAAGATACCCTCACTCTGCTGCTATTGAGCGCACGTACACTGACAAACCCCGCAGCTGGAAGAATACTACGACCTGAGCTACACCATCGTGTCGCTCATTTTCCTAACTCCCTTCGCAGGTTACTCTGTCGCAGCCTTCACCAACGGACGCATCCATGCTCGCTGGGGCAGAAGGGGCGTGGCCATCATGGCGCCCCTGTGCCACATAATCACTTATGTCGTCCTGGCCGTGCATCCGCCGTGGCCGGTGCTCGTGGTGGCCAATGCCATCAGCGGATTCGGCAACGGCTTGACAGACGGCTGCTTCTCGGCGTGGGTGGGCGTCATGGACAAGGCGAATACCATACAGGGATTCATGCACGCCTGTTACTCCGTCGGCGCGTTATTCTCGCCCCTCATCGCCACGAGCATGGTTGTTAGGGCCAACTTGCCGTGGTACACGTTTTACTACATCATGGTCGGGTTGTCTGTCCTTGAGCTCGTGGGGCTGTCTGCTACCTTTTGGCACAAGACTGGCGAGGAGTATCGTCGTGAGCATGCGGATGAGTCTGCCGTCGGTGGGGGCACTCGCCAAGCTCTCAAGTCAAAGGTCACTTGGCTATGTGCCCTGTACTTCTTTGCATACATGGGTGTTGAAGGTATGTTTGCATTTTTCTCTTCCATCTCGGGCTGTCTGATATGCTGACGTTGGTTGTAGTTGGTCTGGGCGGTTGGATCGTGACTTTCATGTTTCGTGTGCGCAATGCATCCCGTTATGCATCCGGTATATCTGGCTCCGGCTTCTGGGCTGGTATGGCCGCCGGGCGCGCGGGGCTAGGTATCGTGACTGAACGATATGGTGAGCGCCGATGCATAATCATCTACCTCGCCCTGACTCTTGGGTTGCACCTACTCTTTTGGCTCGTGCCGCAGTTTGTTGTATCTGCCGTTGCTGTCGCGCTCGTTGGATTCTTTCTCGGCCCTCTGTTTCCCGGGGCTGTCATGGTCACGGCCAAGTTGCTGCCTCGGCATATTCATGTCAGTGCTATTGGTTTTGCCATGGCAGTGGGCGGGACGGGAGGTACCGTGTTTCCCTTTGCTATTGGAGCTATAGCTTCTTCGAGGGGCGTTTCCGTCTTGCCGCCTGTTATTCTCGCGCTCATTGCTCTGATTGCTATTGTATGGCTGTGCTTTCCGCGTGTTAAGAAGGCATCTTAGTAGTATTGCAGATGGCGATGAATTGGACTCGAAACAGAAGAGTCAGGGTTATAAGTTGTCATTTATATTCGTTACTCGTATTATCCTAGAGGCAGGAAGAGGACATCCAGAAATATTCTCCTGCCACACTGTATTTTATACTCCAAATGAATGTTCCGTGAAAGAAAAAAAACCTCCTCATCTAAAAACGCTCCTCTTCATCAATTATTCTCTAAACAAGAAATATATGCACCTCGCTTCTTACTAACGCCAAATTTGATAAGCAAGGAAAGAAAAAAAAAAAAAAAGAAAGACCGAACAGAACACAAGAGGTCTATTACACGCCATTTTGGACATGGTGGTCGCTGTCGTTATCCGCTTCTTCATCGTACCCCTCCCAGTCATCGCTCTCTAGACCGGCACGGGCAATGAAGATGGAACCAAGCCAGCCGAAGAAGGCGAGGCCACCAAACAGACACCAAGGGAGAGCCTCGCCCTTGGGCTTGATATTGGTCGACAGGGTGAAGAGGGCGCCCGAGACGAATGGTCCGATGCTGCGACCCAGAGCTGAGAGGGTCTGGGCCATGCCGTTGAGTGTGCCGAGACAGGCGTGCGAAGGAGCTGAGTTGGTAATCTGTTGATTGTTAGTAGACTAGATCAGAGTGTGGGAGTGAAAGAACAGAAAAAAAACATACCAGAAGCATGACGCTGGACAGGCCGCCGACAGCGCAGATGTTCTTGACAATAAGAATGAACGCCAGCTCAAAATAGAGCCACAGCTTAGCAGATCCGACGCCAAAGGGAGTGTTCCCATCCGTGTACCCCACCCAGGGCATCATAATCATGGTGGCGGCAATTCCCAACAGGGCCAGGCGGTAGCTACCGAGGTTTCCAACCTTGGCCTTGAGGCGCTGGTAGAGAAACGCCTGGAAGCCAATTGTCGCCAGACCGGCCAGACTCAGACTGATGCCGATCTTGCTAGGGTCGAGGTCTCGGCCGTGCGGGGCAGGGAATGACGCAAATATGGGGTAGAGGCTGTTGAAGCTGATGTTCGTGAGCTGGAACACGAGGTATGTGGCGAGGAGAATGGTGGTCGTGCGGTTCGAAATGTCGCTCCAGACAACATGGGAGCTATGCGACGTCGATTTGGACGAGTCGCGCTCCTCCCTGATGCCGGTTTCACTGTCGTCATCGTCGTCATCGTCGTCGTCCGAGTTCTCGGGAGAGGGCTGCACGAGCAGCGGGCGAGTAGCACCCGTGGAGGAATGGCTTCGCGGCCACCGGCTGGACCAGGAGTTGGCACGTGACAGCGGCGGACCAGACGCGCCGAATCGCTTGGGTTTGGGCGAGAGCCACCAGGTCAGTCGGCGGAGCCACATGGGCATGGTGAAGGATGGCATCGGCTGGGCCTCCTCGAGCGTCTCCTCGAACCAGAATGCGATGACGACGCAGCTCACAGCGAGCAAAGCGGCGGACAGAATGTTGGGTCCGAGGTAGGGGTATCGCTGCCCCATTGTGTCGACTAGGAGGCCGCCCAGGGCAGGGCCGGTGATGCTACCGAGCGAGTAGATGATGGGAAGGTAGGCGAATGCGCGGCTCTGGTTGGATCGGTCGGTGATTTCGCCCAATACGGTAGGGACGCAGGCGGCGTTGCCATTGAGCATGCCCATGGCGACGTGGACGACAACAATGTGCCAGTACGTCTGGCACAGGCCAAAGACGGCAAAGCACAGCATCAGAGCCACTGTCCCCAGGAGCAAAACCGGTTTGCGACCGACAATGTCCGATCCGTAGCCCCACATAAAGTTGGTCGACAGCTGGGCGAGGGCAAAAGCGCTGGCCAGGATGCCAACGTACAGGCCGCTCTCCTCAGGCGGAATGCCGTCCATGGAAGACACCATCTCGGGCAGGTAAGGCGATATCGAGTTGAGGGCCGTCTGCTCAGCCAGAGATAGGAACGCGAGGACCATCAGCTGTCGCACGGGAAGCGGGGACTCGTCGTGTCCCTCATGGTCTGATCGGGAGCCGTCATCCGACACATCGTCAGAGTCGACATGTTGAGTCTCATCCAGGGCCTTTTTGGCGGCGGCCTGACCGATTGATGACTTGGAGGGAGGCGTAGGAAATGTCTGGTATCGATGGGACGCGAGTCGGCGAGGAGGACTCGTCCCGAGAGCGGGGATTGGAGCTCCGGCGTGGAAGGATCCAGCCGAGGTAGTTCTAGCACCGTCACCAGCTATTCCATTTGACGGGCGCGACATGACTGCATTTGCAACGGTTTGGAATATGATATTTGATCAGAATGCGATAGAATAGAGTGGCCTAGCCGCAGTCACGCGGCAAACGGCCTTGATCGAGAGAGAAGAGGAGGGAGGAGATGGTGGTGGGTGGTGGATCAAGCTGGTGGAGGAGGGGGCGGGGCGCAGAGAGAAGAAAAGCCAGTCAGGCAGCGACCGGGAATATATACGGGGGAGAAAATGCCTCTTGCTGACATGAGGGATGGTAAGTTGTAAAAAAGAGACAACGATTCGAAGGAAAGAATGGGAATATGTATTGTATGTACTCGTATGCCTTCATCACCTGTTTGGGAGGCGAAACTACTAGTAGAAGGAAGAAAAAAAGAAATATAATAAATAAAATCAATTAAAAAAATTAATAGTGCTTGGATAAATAAGCCGAAAAGAAACGGAGATACGGCAGTAACGTCATTGGCAGGGATTTGCAACGGGTAAGACCGAGCCTCACGTGCCTGTGGCCAATTAAATCACTTATATATGTAAGCTGAGGCAGTCTAGACACAAAAAGACGAACTATCAACCAGAACAAAAAGCACATCACGCACATTAGCATGACCATCACCTCGCTTCTGACTGGATAGCTGACCATATCTGTCTATTTTTCGCGTGACCTGTGCCACTGTATTACGGAGCATTACCCGCATTATACATATGCACGAAGGAACTCGACAAGGGCCATGATTGCCATGGCCTGTCCATATGGCATGCTAGTCTGGGGAATGTCCTTGTAGTGCTGCAGGTTGTGACCCATCCCCGTGCCAAAGGAGGTGTGGAGCAGCTCCCCTTGGGGGCTGATGTTGTCTAGCACAGCACGCAAAGCTCTGACAGCCATGTCCCGGTTGCCGCCCTCCTTGGGGATGTATCTCCTCCGCACCGACTTGAGCAAACCGTAGGCGAAACCCGCCGTGGCGCTCGCCTCGACGTACGACCCTTCCTCCTCTGGCACGTCGAGCAGCGTACGCCACAGCCCTTCGCCGGGGTTGGTGGTTGTCTGCAGGGGTTGCAGGGCCTCGCTCTGGCTGACGAGGGTGTTGACAAGGTGTGCTCGCAAGGGGTCCTGGTCGTCGAGCCCCAGCAGCTCGATGAACTCGGGGATGACAATCGTGACCCAACTGTTACCCCTGGCCCATCGAGCGTCGGCAAAGTTGTGACCGCCTTCTTTAAAGGTCCACCCGTGGAAAAAGAGTCCCGACTTGGCGTCAAACAGGTACTGTATGTGCAGAAGGAACTGTCTCTTCGCCTCAGCCACATAGTGCGGGCGGTTGAGCAGGAGCCCAATCTTGGCCAGGGGCATCACCGTCATCATCAGTGTGTCGTCCCACAGCTGCTGCTCATTGACTTCGGCGTACGTGATGTGCTGGAAGCCACCGTACTTGGTCCGCGGCAGGTCGTGGTACGCCCACTCGGCCCAGCTGTCTAACCAAGGCAGGTAGGTTTGGTTGCCCGTCTTTTCATAAACGTACGCTAGCGTCAGGAACACGGCCATGGTGTTGATGTTCTTGCCCTTGTGTCCCTCGGCAAATCGGTCGTGGAACCAGTCTTCGATGATCTTGAGCCATCGCTCCTCGCCCGTCAATTCGTAATACTTCCAGATGCCGTACAGCCCAATCCCATGTGTCCATTCCCAGTCGTTCCACCCTTTTGTGTCGATGATGCGCCCGTCGTCTAGCTTGAGGAGGAATTGGCCCGTCGTGTCGTTGATGTTGACCATTTCGTTGATGAGGAGCTGGATTTGTCCGTGGACATGGTCCTCGGACACGCCGTCGACCACTTTCGGCATGTTGTCGGTGTTTGCGGGGTGCTGTCTAGTAGGTAGAGAGGATACAGAGTTGTCAAAGAATAATGTTTTTATTTGGCAATTAACCAAGTTCTTATAGTCAAAATAGAAGCAGATCAAGGCAGATCATCTACCCCAGCTGGAGGGGTACTGCCGCGCTCGTGATATTTCCAGCGGGTTTCGGGCCAATGGTACCCCAGATGCGACCGATGTCCGGGGTAAAGTCCACCGACCTAACCTAAACACCTTCAGACTGAGGAAGGCCTCAGAACGGAATCCAAATAGCCATAATGAAGAAGACAACACAGGTAGAAAATATATTTTTGTCCGTGGAACGTAAACACCAAACATACATTCAAGATTTCTATTGACGCTACTTTGTTAAACACCAAAAGATAGTTGTAGACAAGTTCATTTTACCTCTCCATCAGCACCCTGCACCTATGAATTACCCCTCCTGACCTCATCCAACATTGAGCTTTGGTTGCCGTCAAAGGGTCTTCAACCAGCCTCAGTCATATATCCCCTTAACTCTAGAGAACACTTGGGCACGATTAATCTGAACAACTGTCTACTAACATGCACGACTAATACCTAGCCAAGCAGCTCCTCATTGTATCCGCCTGCCCCACCTCATCGGCCCCGACGCCCTCGAGTTTCCCGACGGCAAACTTGCTTATCTCTCCGCAATCGGCCTTCATCACACTATAATTCCCCGCTTGAAGGGTCCAGATACTGATACACGGAGGACGGCGCCAGAGATTGCCGACGGCAATTGATCTGTTTCCCGAAAAATGAATAACACTATATATTATGTCTTTTCTTTGACCCCTCGGCCTGTTTAATGCTTTTCCTTCTTTATTTTCTCATCTTCATCTCATTACCTTGATCTTTCCCTCCTTCTCCCTTTTCCGTATTAGTTGGCGTGAAAACACGCAAATATCCAACATGGCCAACCTCCAGCTCCCCCAGCCATTTGCCGACATCAAGCGCGAGAACTTCCTGTTTGGACCCTCGCCTATCCAGGAGCTTCCTCGCATCTCGGATGCCCTCGGCGGAAAGGTGAAGGTCTATGCCAAGCGCGAAGACTGCAACTCTGGACTTGCCTTTGGCGGAAACAAGGTCCGCAAGCTCGAGTGCGTATATATCTACCTCCACCCCCACTAATACCAGTTTTGGTTAACGTATGAAAATTATATAGATATCTCGCATCTGAAGCTCTCGCTGAGGGTGCTGATACCCTGGTGTCTATTGGAGGCGTCCAGTCCAACCACACTCGTGCTGTGACGGCCGTGTCGAGGAAGCTCGGACTCAAGGTTGCCACGCTTCAGGAGCACTGGGTAGACTGGGAGGACCCGGGCTACAAGAAGGTCGGCAACATTCAGCTGTCGCGTCTTATGGGCGGCGACGTGCGCCTCAACTCTGAGACCTTTGGCATCGAGCACAAGGAGGCCCTGGCCAAACTTACAGATGAGATCAAGGCTGGCGGCGGCAAACCGTACTACATCCCTGCTGGTGCGTCGGACCATCCTCTTGGTGGACTTGGATTCGCCCGCTGGGCCCTGGAGGTCGAAGCTCAGGAGAAGGAGATGGGCGTCTTCTTCGACACCGTCATCGTGTGTGCCGTCACAGGATCCACCATGGGTGGCATGGTTGCCGGATTCAAGCTTGCCCAGAAGAAGCTCGGGTCGCCCGCGCGCAAGGTGATCGGTATCGACGCCTCGGGCAAGGTCAAGCAGACGTTTGACCAGGTGCTACGCATCGCCAAGAATACTGCGTCCAAAATTGGTCTCGAGGCCGATGATATCACCGAGGCCGACATCATCCTCGACGACAGGTACAATGCCGAAGTCTACGGTATTCCCGATGAGACTACCATTGCGGCCATGAAGTTTGGCGCTGAGACTGAGGCCTTCATCACTGACCCTGTGTACGAGGGAAAGAGCTTGGCTGGTATGATGGGACTCATCCGTAATGGAGAGATTGCCTCGGGTAATGTGTTATATGCCCATCTAGGAGGGCAGCTGGCTCTCAACGCTTACTCGACAATCTAAAAATTTCAGTGAACAAAGAGAAAGCACTAAAAATAATGACAAAAATGGTATTAATTCAAAGCTTCTTGGTCACCCAAATGTGTTGATATAAGTGTAGTCACTCTATGATTGAGGGAGGCTGAGTGAAGGGATAAGCGCATATGTGTTCCAAAATTATTGCTTCATACTCCCCTACGACCCTCAGAATGATCAGCTTGGGACATGTCCTTGACGTCGTCAAACCTCGCACTTTCCTCCTTAATCTTGATACCCAGCATATCACCACCGCTCTGAGCGTGGGAGGCAGCACCAAAGAGAACATCAATCTCCTCGAGGGGCACTTGTTTCGTCTCAGGAATAAAGAAATAGACAAATGCGGCAAGACAAAAGTTAATTCCCATAAAGAAGAAAAGGCAGCGGAGACCCGTGTTGGCCAGGAAGGTCGGGAAGAATTGCTGGAAAATCGTGTTGGCAACATTCTGCATCTGCGAGCACATACCCACAGCCTGAGCGCGGATATTGACGGAGAAGACCTCCGAGGTCCACATCCACACGGTAGCTCCCCACGACGGCTTGTAGAAGAAGGCGAAGAGGAAAAGGAGAAAGACCATGGCAATACCGACGGGCTCAGACTTGGTATCCTCACCTGGGGTTGTGAGGCCCACGACTGAGACAGTAAGCATGCAGATGCCCATGCCCACGGCACCAACCATGAGCAGCCAGCGACGACCGTAGCGATCAGAAGTCCAGATGGCGTTCAGAGTGAAGAGGATGCTGAATGTAGCGTTGAGGGCATTGATCAGGTTGATTCTCTGAGAGGACTTCCATACGTTCTTGTAGATGGCCGTTGAGTACGAGTTCAATGTTCCCTGACCAGAAAGTTGCTGTCCAATGTTGAGAATGAAAGCGAGATAGAGTCGCTTGCGAACAGAGGGGTCGCGGAACAGGGCTGAATATTGCGAGCCCTTGATGGCCTCCTTCTCGAACTCGACGGCTCCACGAATGGCAATCAGCTCCTCTTCAATCTCACTCTCGGTTGATCGAATACGGGAAAGGGCGGCCCGAGCACCCTCGACGTCCCCATTCTTCTGGATGTACCAGCGAGGTGTCTCTGGGATGAATGGGACAGCAATGCAGACGATAGACGGTACAAGGATCTGGAAGATGATGACAATTTTCCAGTCCCATTGACCGAGGTGCTCTCTCCTGTTGGACGCAGCATAGTTGACCCAGTAAGCAATGAAGCTGCCCACGGAGTAGTTCATCTGCCAGATAGTCATGACCCTGCCACGTATCTCGGCAGGTGTGACCTCGCCAATGTATACGGGGGCCGCCGTGAGGGCAAGACCCTGACCGATACCAATCAGGACACGCCCTGCGATGAAGACACCTATCTCGTGATGGGGTGTAAATGTCTGCATGAAGGTGGCAACGATGGTGATGAAGCATCCCATCCACATGCCCCAGCGGCGACCCATGTAATCAGCAAGCGGTCCACCCATGAAGAAGCCAGAGACGATGGCACCGATGGTGTAAGTCGTGTTGACTAGTCGCATCTCAGGGTATCAGCAATTTGCATCAAAATCAAAATGGTCTCCCTAAAAGAATTCTTTGTTGGCGTACTCAGTCCAAGCATGTAGGTATTATGATCGGGGTCGAGGTCGACCCATTCTAACCAGTTTGGTGACCCCTGCACTGAATTGAAGACGGAGGCATCGTAACCATAGAGCACCATGCAGAGCGCAGCTACCATGGAACAGTACCTGGAGACGTTAGTAAAGCTATGACTCTTCTTATGGGATATTTGAGGTAAAACATACCAGTTGTAAAGCTTTTTGGAAGCCATGTTGTCTTTCTGTGGGTTTACCTGGAGGAGGGAGATGAGGACGGAAGAGTGTGGCAGCTCGTCCAGCGTTCTCCAAGGGGATTTTATCCATTTCAATTGATTCATTGAACAAGCTCCTGTATAGCAATATGAGAAACACTCTAAAAGCCTTCTTCTACGACTAGGAGGGCCTGTTGGACCTGTCACTGGTGGAAGCTCTGTCTCCGGCTTACCACGAGTCCCAAATTCAGGGATCAGAGACAGGTTTCAATCCATCTTCATTTCCCCGGATTATCATGCAGGCCAAGAAAGAAGCAATTAGTGGCGTCGAGGATAGTCGGACCTAGAACGGAAATGGTCACCACGAGCGCAAGTTGGCGACAACCGTCCCAATAATACCAGGGGCATCGTGCAGCAGGACGGACGGCTGTCAGCCAAGGTGCATTTGGATATATGACCATACAAGGCTCAAGTTCTTTGTCCCTGTTTTGGGCCCTGACTGGGGTCTTCTTGCGATGAAAGACATTGGTGGATATTTTTTTTTCCGTCAGAGGGAGCCATGCCGGATTGCCAATTGATGGCATGCAGAGAGGGCAGTTTGAGCAGTACCCCGCAGTTCCATAACAGCAATGAATCGGTTCCCTGTGGCTTACTATTGTCGGCTTGTTATAGATGTGCGACCCGTCGGTTATTATCGAACAGATGTGGTATCAAGGGAGAATGAATGTCGCCAACGTTGGATTTTTAAATCGAGACAGTCAAGATAACATTAGACCGGCCTCCTCTAGCTTTACCCCGACCCCCCACTTGTTCCTTCCCCGCACAACTACCTGCCGATCAGCTGGGGTAAGAGCAGATGTCTGAGGTCTCTAGTATTCCTTCCGTTTCAACCAGCCGTCAATTGGTGACTCAACATGGGAGATATTTATCAGACATGGACATTGAAATGCTGAATAAAAAACATTAAAAGGGGCATGGAGAGCAAGAGATATTGACGTGGGAATCTTGCGAATAGCAGCCGTTCACATTTTTGGTATTTAGATTGTGGCATTGGGTGTTGGTCGAGCTGTTGGCCTCTAGTCGTGTACGATTATCATGACGATCTTGTGACCTTACGTCACTCACCCTGACTCTGCTCCGTCCACATTCAATACCCCCATGCTTCCAATTGTGGTATTCATACCTACCCGTGTAATTGCTAATGGTACTTCAAAATGCATTATTAGTCCATAAAACTGAACCCACGAGATAACCCCTCCCAGACCCTCCGTACGGATGAAACATCAACCGTCAGCATTCGCTACTAGTCCTGAGCCCCGGGCTTATGCCCAGACTCCGCATTGAGGAGGGGAGTAAGATGGCGGATGACATCAGCAGCAAATGTTGCCATATAAAAAGGCCGGAAGGGTCCCCAAATGAGGGGATGAATAGCTGACGTTTCCCAAGAAAAGGAGAAGGACACAGAAAAAATTGAATCACGGGGAAAATGCCATCAACTCGATTGCTTCTCCAAGCCGGCGTCGTTGCCTTGCTGGCAGCTGTGTACGCTCCGGTCATTGGGCATTTCGTAACGTTGGTAGGAATATTTCGACAACCGAGGCAAACCCACGTCGAGGGATCTCAAGTGGTAAAAATACACGACACCGTTCACTGCGAAGACTTGCATCACCACGTTGCAAGCAATACTCTGTTCACCGCCTGCGAGGACTCTGCGGATACGCGGATGAAATGGTTTCCCGGACTGGCCATCTTCGATGATCCGGTCATGGCACTGGATTCGCGAGGCTCAATCCATACCATCGATCCCAAGGTCAGTATTCGCAGAATGAAGAAACAAGAATGAGACAGCAAGCCCTCAAAATGCTAATAGTGCGACTTAGACCTTTGAGTCAAAGAGACTGAAATTTGACAACTTCGACGGACCGTTCATCACCCATGGTCTCGACATCATCTCCGACACGGCCAACACGGTCTACATTTTTGCCATCAACCATGTGCCGCACCCAGACTACGTGGCGACATACAGGTTCGACAAAGCCATGGCCAAGAAAATGCCACACAAGGCGCGATCGCAGATTGAGGTTTTCCACCACGTCCTTGGATCCCCCACAGTCAAGCACGTCCGGTCCATCGTGCATCCGCTCCTTGAGACACCAAACGACATCTTTGCTTTGTCGCCCAGATCTATCTACGTCACAAACGACCACTATCACCGCGAGGGTACCTGGCGGGATATCGAGGACGTCTACTCGGGCGGCAAGTGGACCAACACGGTGCATATTCAGATCCACGAACTTTCCAAGGTGGACCCAACTCTGGGGCTGAACGCAAGTGTTGCAATCACGGGACTTCACAACAACAACGGCTTGGGATATTCTCCGGTTGGCATGGCCATTGGGAGCGCTGCCAGTGGACAGCTGCACCTGGCTCGCAGGGATGGAAAGGTGGTCGAGACAATCACGTTCGATAGCACCATTGATAACCCGAGCTTCTTCCAGGGACGCAACATCAGCGGATACGTCCTCGGGGGTCTCAGCAGGGCAGTCGATCTGGCCAGCACAATACGTGACCCACAGGGGAAAGAACCTGTCATTGTTTGGTTCGCCCACCAGACGCCGACTGGCTGGGAGAAGAAGGTCTTGTTCGAGGACGATGGCAACAGGATCCGCTCGTCCAGTGCGGCTGTCTTGGTCCAGGGTGAGGCGTCAAAACCATGGCTGTTCGTTACTGGGTTCCTGTCCGATCACATGGTTGCTGTTCAAGTCGACTTGGAATCGGCGTAGGGTGGCTGAGAAATGCATGCACATTGATGTGTACTTCGAGCCTGCCTTGTGAACCGAATTTGAGAGATGATGTAGAAAGGGGAAAATTGGTTCTTTCCCCAAAAGCTGCGAAGGAAGTTGTATGCGTTGGAAGGTACATCGCTGGATGTCGTCATTTTGTCGTTGGACTTACTATTGTATCACACAACCAGAATTGAATGAATAAGAACAATATTCTCCTCACTTGGGAGAGCATCAAAACGAGAAAAAGAAAAAAAAAAGGAATACATATCTAGCAATTCTACGTTTCGATCGTAGGACCTCCGGGTTATGAGCCCGGCGCGCTTCCACTGCGCCAAATTGCTTTGCGATTAGTAATCCTTGTGAATCACTTTACCAAAATCCACTGATGAATGGCCTTCCAAAATAGACATCATCCACATGTGAAGACGCCGATGAGATTGAATACTCTATGTCAGGTAGATTTCAACGTAGCACACGAGATATCGATGACCAGGGGACGATAAAAAACGGAAATTGAAGCATTGGGAATATGTACTCTGTGCTGTCCCGTCCATCAGCTTCCTGGGGGCATATGGCTGTCATACGACTGGGAGGAGCACATGGAAGGGGCGCACTTTCCGGTTTGACCCAGGAAATGGAGCTTCCCACATCGTCGCAAACATGGCCAAGGATGGATCCATCCATTGTTGATTCATCAACATTTGACAACAGTTCCAGAGCTTTCGATATTCATCTTGCTTTCTTCTTGGACTTTCTTGGCTTCTCCAACTTCCACACTGTTACTTTCCTGGCCAACTACTTCCATTTTGTTTTCTCCTTTTAGGTAAGCTATGCACTTGATGATGACCAGATGCTCCTCCCAGTTTGAACCGCTTTGACTGACATTTTATCACCATGAAACCAGCTTGATTCCAGTACCGAGACTAGCATCGAGCTATAGTCATAGAGTCTATCTGTTTTTCATCGCCGACAGCTCATACAACGACAAACGACCAAACATTCTACAGCCGGGCCGACCATCCCCTCGCAGCACTTATCCCACCACTGTCGGTGACAGGACTGGCAACATGGCACCAGGGGAGGCTGGTGTGTATCCCCAAAACAACGTCCCCTTGTTTGATACTAATAAAATGACAGTTCCGGGGAGTGTGTACATTTACGCCCCGAACGAAGGAGCCCCTTTTTTAGTTGCTGCGGTCTTTCTTTTTGGAGCCATAATGAGCGCACGGCTAAGCATGTAGGTATATGGAGACATGAAGATTGAAATGAATACCGACTAACTCACCTTTCCATAAAAGCAATAACAACGCTTGGAGATTGTTAGGCTTGTATAGATTATGCGCCTTGTTCTTCTCCATCGGCTTTGGGTTTCGAGCATACTCTTCCCTAAACTACATATACGACGGCTCGTCTATAACACCATTAGTGTGTTTCATGATGAGCCAGATATTTCTTTTCACAAGCCAGTAAGTACAACGGTACCCTTATTCCTGAAATTCAGTATGACTGACCGCCCTTTTTTTGTAGGCCGATTCTCTGCATTGCCAACTACAACACCCTCGCTCGATTGTTCCTCTACATTCCCTCCGGCGCGTCTTGCAAGCCCGAAATTATCCGACCTACATTCGGGACGTTTTTAGCCATAGTCTTGATGTTGGACGTCACAGGAGTCGCCCTGGCTTCTGACTTGGCGTTGCCCCAACGGATGCAGCTCATGGGCGAGGCCCTCATCACCACCAGCCTGGCACTGCAAATTCTTTCGACCGTGGCGTTCTACGTTCTGTCCCTCAACCTCTAGACGAAATTCAGTGGCACTAGTACCGGGATCCGTCATGTAAGAAAATGTAGCATCGCGCTGTACGCAAGTATGGGACTGATATCCTTACGCGGGGCATACCGTATTTTGGAGCATTATTTCTACATCCGCACCCTCAAGCGCGAGGATGAAGAAATACCGCGCATTCTGCGGTATGAGGTATTCTTCTATGTTTTAGATACAGTGCCCATGCTCATTAATACCTTTATATGGCTCATGTGGCACCCTGCAACGGTATTGCCAGTTGAATGCAACGCTTACATTGATCAAGACGGCATGCAGCATCGGGGACGAATCATTGAGGACAACCGAACCATTTTGGACAAGGCGATTCATTTCATGACTGTTGGCATCTGGTACGAAAGGCCGAAGGAGGTGGTGGACTCGATCCCGCTGGGGCCAATAGACTCGTCAGGCGCAGGAAATTCCCAAGCCGGAGCAACAGGCAATTCGCAAGCTGGAGCAGCAGGCAATTCCCAAGCTGGAGCAGCAGGCAATTCCCAAGCTGGAGCAGCAGGCAATTCCCAAGCTGGAGCAACAGGATATTCCCGAACAGGAGCAGCAGGCAACCCCCAAACAGGGGCAGCAGGCAATCCCCGATCAGTCAGCTCCGGAGACACGGCGGTCGGAAGTGGGCCGGAGGGACAGGGCGGGGGCTTCAATGGCTCCGGGGATGAAACAGAAGTGGAACACAATGAGTGATCAAACAATGCCACGAGAGGGAAAGTCTATTATAAATCGTGGTGGGATAGTCGGAGACACGACGAGAGTGTCTGGAGGAGAAGTACATGTACGTATTAAGTCTATACTACTAGCAGCAGGAAGTGGCCTTCTAGCCCAGCTCTGAATTCTTAACGCATATCATCACACTACGAAGTTCCATCACGATGCATCTCAATAACGAAATGTGGACATTAAACGTATACCTTCTAAATTATGAACTGAATACATGTAATATTAAAAGCAGTTTCCAAAGACTGAAGAAGTCTGTACCCAGTAGGCTAATGACGAACTGGTAGAAGAGTGCACGCAACAGTGCCGGACAAAGAAAAAAAAAAAAGAATCCCCCCCCCCAAAAAAAAAACACGACATGGATCACATCTATTCACTATGTACTCACTATGAAGTACAGAAAGAATCGACTCGGCATTCTGATAGTCCCGGAGCCGCATTGTGGACCATCTAAACAAAGAGGAAAAAGAAAAAGAAGATACAAAGATGAACGGGGGGATTGTTCGTTCGGAATCCACCCGATTGACAGTCGAGAAAAAGGAAATATTGTCCAACCCATGTGTTGGCCATATACTGGGGCGATGCGGCTCCGGGCGGACACTGATGTTTCACTCACGATGCGGGCTGCAGTGAGGTGATGATAATCTCGCATTATACAGTTCATTCGGACCTTTTCTGTATTTGATGTTGCGGCTGATGCCAATGCCGAGGCGTGGCAGTCTCGGCATTTGGGCCTGAACCGAGACAAACACTGCAGTTATATCCAATATCCTTCATTTTGTCCCCCCCCCCCAATGTCGAAACCGTCCTGCAGTGAAAAAGTCTTTCCACTTGCCACTATTTATGTATACACATAGAAACGGTTGAAAAACAGATGTTTCTATGTAGAAACTTGTGCAAACGTGTCATAGTGAATGTGTTGTATACTAGGGTCTGGGATGCGTTAGAGTCACCATTTACATACGTCCCCTGCCTGCCGCCAGATGAGGAATGGGTACTGAGCGTGGGAAGTGAGGAAGTTTCGATATAATGGCCATAGACGTGCTTGTAGATGGTACGATAAAGACTGCAGGGAAATGGAGTCAAGTACAGGAAATAGTCTTGCCCCACAAATGAACGAAAGACATTGATCTCTCGTAGGGTCAATCTTATCTGGTGGTTTACTCTCCCATCACACCGACTATACTTGGCATGGCGCGACACGCAATCTTTCTTCTTTTCCTGTAGGGAATGAGACACACTTGCCATTAGAAGCCATACTGCCAGCTCCACGACACCAGCGAGGCCCCTACATGACTGTGCGTGATACTCATCCACGGAGCGCACGACATTGTCCACACTACCCGGGCGTAATGGAGGGAGTGCATGAGAGAGGATGCCAAGAAGCTTTGAGTGATTTATAAGTCGTGTGTTGCAGGTTCATTGACGTATGTGTAGGTCTGTGCATGGCTTCTAGAACGCAGCACAGACGCATGATGGAAGAACAGCCCTGTGCATATGATATAGATACATGTACCCGAAAAACCCTGAGGGTGTCTTACATACTGCCGTTGCATGGTAAATATTGTGAGTGTTCCTTGGAATACTTCCATGTATGCTTCGGGTTTCGTACTGGATCTAGTTTAGCTCACCGTAGATGTATGTGATCTTTGCTTTGAAATGCTTCTTCTTCCGTTTTAGTTTCATCCTCTCCACAGATCATCACCCCGGCCGTTCTCCTTGGTCTGTGCATAGGCGGGGGGGGGGGATGGATGGAGCCTTCTTCGCGGCGGGCGCGGCTGTTGCCATTGAACGTGCGCTCTCTCGATGGTGCCGGATTCTTGTTCGGAAAATTGACATGGATTGGCTTCCCCCTCACCAACCCTTGGAATCTACCCCGCATCCACTTTCTTTTTTCTCCGCACGCACGCACCGCACGGTTAACCCCCCAGCACCATCTTACGCGTTTCCAAGGTTGTGTGTGGGGTGATGTTACAGTCTGTTTACCAGTTATTCCATTTGGTCAATGTCTTGGAGGAAACAAGACTACTACTATTATGTCAATACGTAAGTTTCCATTGCTTGGTATTTTGCTGATCACTTCGAAATAGGCTCGTCACGTACCTCTCAGATTGAGTATAAATATTGGGCCAGAGATCGATTCTGCTTTCTTTCGATTCTTTGTCTCGGTAGCCCTCAAGCCGTTCATAGTTCATTGTTTACTCTCCATCACTTCTTCATCATGGTATCATTCTCTAGCCTTCGTTCCCTGGCTCTTGGGCTGTTCATAAGCTCATCAGCCTTTGCCCAGAATTACTCCGAACCCTACCGTCCTCAGTATCACTTCACCCCCGAGAAGGGTTGGATGAATGATCCCAATGGCCTTGTCTACCACAATGGAACATACCACCTCTTCTACCAGTACAACCCTGGTGGCACGACTTGGGGCAACATCTCCTGGGGTCACGCCACCAGCACCGATCTCATCCACTGGGACCACGAGCCCGTTGCGCTCCTTGCCCGTGGATACCCGGACAATGTCACTGAGATGTACTTCTCCGGAACTGCTGTCGTTGACACCAATAACACCAGTGGCTTTGGTAGCGATGGTCAAGTCCCTCTGGTTGCCATGTACACTTCCTACGTAAGTACCACAAAGGTTCCCATTTACAAATAACACCAAGCTAACCTCCTGCAAGTACCCCGAGGCGCAGACGCTGCCCAGCGGGAAGAAGGTCGAGGCAGACCAGCAGGCGCAGTCCATCGCCTACAGCCTTGACGAGGGCGCTACGTGGACCACGTATGACACAGCGAACCCCGTGATTGCTACGCCTCCCGAGGGGTATGAGGACCAGTTGACTGAATTCCGTGACCCCTCTGTCTTCTGGCACGAGGGAACTGGAAAGTGGATTGCTGTCGTGTCTCTCGCCCAGGTCCACAAGCTCGTCATCTACACCTCCTCCAACCTCAAGGAATGGACCAAGGCCAGCGAGTTCGGACCTGTCAACGCTGTCGGTGGTGTCTGGGAGTGCCCCAGTATCTTCCCCTTGAAGGTTGGATCAACCGATGAGTACAAATGGGTTGCTCAGATTGGTCTCAACCCCGGTGGCCCCCCTGGAACTACTGGTTCGGGGACGCAGTACGTCGTCGGTGACTTTGACGGAAAGACCTTTACTCCCGACGCGGACAGCATCAAACAGACCAACTGGATGGACCTGGGCCCAGACTTTTACGCCGTTCTCAGCTTCAACGGCCTCCCTGTCGACGAACGCATCAACATTGCTTGGATGAGCAACTGGCAGTATGGCGCCACTGTGCCTACTGACCCCTGGCGCAGTGCCATGACTGTTCCGCGCAAGCTGTCTCTTGCCACCGCTTCCAACGGCACCGCGAAGCTCGTGCAGGAGCCCATTGTGGGGACAGGTACCAATACGTCCGCGCGCTTGGACACCGTCTCTGCTGGAACCACGAAGCTCAATGTCACTTCCAAGACGCTAGATGCCACACTTGTTTTTGGGGAGTCAGACGCCACCGACTTTGGTATCATCGTCCGTGCGTCGGCCGACCTGACCCAGCAGACCAAGATTGGCTACAACTTCGAGACAAGCCAGGTGTATGTCAACAGGACCATTTCAGGAGAGGACGACTTCGATGACACCTTTTCTGACACGTACTACGCCCCGCTGTCCCCCAAGGACGGCAAGGTCACTATCCGTGCCCTCGTCGACTGGTCCTCTGTTGAGGTATTTGGCGGAGCCGGAGAGACTGCACTGACCACGCTCATATTCCCGGATGGAGCCTCTGTTGATACGTATCTCTTCTCTACTGGAGGGGACACCAGCGACGTGCAACTGACGACGGCTCAAGTTCAGTCGGCATGGAACTAACCGGCTGTCGCGCCTGTTTGCCAACTGTCAAGGGTGGGAGGATCGGGAAAGGGGGAATGATTAGTCCCTTTTGGGTATAACCTTCAATTATCGAATCATTCACATATAGCATTATACCGCTTTGCTACTTTGACCACCATGTGATGCCACTGGATCCTCTCTTTACATGGTCCAACCTGTTTACCATTGGTTGGCATCTAAACCGGCATGTCCGTGGTCAATGCACCACTTGTTTCTGCATCCAGATTGGACCTGTGAACATGTGGATTACAAGTCCACATCTGCAAATGAAGTTGGATTTCTGGGGCCGCCAGCATAGTATAAGAACCCCGGCCTCGCTAGTCATCACCGACCTAGCTACATGTACTATCGCGCAGTTAGAGGAGCCGATCGATCATGTAGGTGTGGTGTGTGTGTGCTTTCTTTTGTGTGCATTATATATACATGTGAATACTAGCATTGTTATCATATCTACTAAATCAAGCCCCTACATAGGTCCCTATCCCAGTTCCTCGGCTTAGCTTTGGTTGATGGGGTCATCGATAGGGTCAGCTCCCTTGGCGGTTCCGATGCGAGCCTCGAACCAGAACCTCAGCCTCTCGACCAGGGCACGATCAGCCATGAAGCGGGCGAACTCGGTAGGGTTTGTGGCAGTCTGGTTGTTGAGGTCGGGGAAGCCGTCGGGGGTGGGGACATCGCGGCGAACGGGCCAGCCGGCCTGGGCCTGGTACTCGGGGCTGAGGATGAAATTGTGTAGCAGCTTGGCACCCTCGGGGTGAGGAGCATCATTCAGAATGCCAGCGTACTGGGCCCAGGAGACATACTTGCCCTGTGTGGGGTACGTGAAGTTGAGGGGACCGGAAGAGCCGAATCCGCCGCCCGCAGCAAAGTAGGCAGCCTGGGTGTAGTTGTCGCTGCTGGCGATGGTGCCGGGGGTAGCCGTGCCACGAACCCACCGGGGATTTTGCTCCAGCAGGCTGTCGAACCAAGAAATTCCATACTGATTCATGCTGCACGTGGAAATGGTCAGCCGTCTGCGATTAATTGGGACTTTACTCGCAACATGTTGTGTTGGCAGTTGTGGTGCTTACATGAGGTAGAAGGCGTAGAGGACGGCATCGTCGTCGTTGGGATAGGTCAGTACAAGCTTGTCCTTGAACTCGGGGCGAAGCCAGTCGTCGTATTCGACTGGAGCCTCGATGCCGGCAAGTTTCTCCGTGTTCCAGGCGCCCGACCACCAGAAGACGTAGACACCGTACCAAGCAGCCGAGCTGTCCTTGAAGGCGTGGTCGACCTCGTCGAAGCCGTTGGGGGCGTAGCTCAGCAGGGCACCTTCCTGAGACCAGCGGGCATAGTCCTGCAGAGTCTGCAGAATGACGCTGTCCACGTAGACGGAGTCACCTCCGGCAGCGAGCTGCTCGTCCAGCCTGACGTCATGGTACTTGGACAGATCGACCGTGACATTGAGCGTAATGCCCGGAAATCGCTTCTCGAAAGCCTGCTTCAGGCCGGCCTGCTGGTTGACGGCGTCGCCGCCGTGCCATAGGGTCACAGTGTCGCCCTCCTTGAGGGCTGCCTGGTAGATATCGTCCAGGGTCCTGCTCTCACGCTCAACCTTGTTGTTGAATCCGAGGACCTGATCGTAGCCCAGAACAGAGGTAGCCAGGAAGGCCGTACCAAGGAATGAGTGGAGCATCATTGTAAGGGGGGGAAGGTTCAGGGTCCAATGCTAGAGGCGTCGATGGGATACATACGGATAAAACCAGGCAGTCTTGAGGTCGCTTAGTCGTGAAAGAGAGCGAATGACGGAGAAGAGTGCTAGGACTAGGGAAAGGATGATGGAAGTTGCGAGAGGAGGACAAATTAGATATACTTTGTGAGAAGGCGGCACTGGTTGCGATGGAGCGCTCAATGAGGGCCCGGCCTGGCCGAATGTCGTGCTGCGTGCACCTCGTAAACGTGGATTCGATACTCAATGCTGTGGAGAATAAGGCTGGTGCTTTGTCAATGTTTAACCAGCGGGCCGTGCATGTGGGATGGCGAGTGGGATGGAAGCATGAATCATCAATTGATCACTAAGTCGATGGGATACCCCGCCCGTGAGGGCGTGGCCGTACTCCGTAGAGTACGACATGTACTAATCAGTGGAATATCCCGTCTGCTCGTACACATAGTATGTACGTAGATCGGAAATTGGATGGGATGGATGGGACCAGGTATTATGACATGTATTCTGCATTTACCTCAGCCTGTCCAAGCTCCCTCCTATATACGAATAGAGTGCGAGTATTCATAGATTCCGTGATTGGAAGTACCGATCGCAGCTTGCGCGGAGTATCCAGGGGAACTAATCAATTGCCGGTAAAACGTTGGCCTTCCTGCATTTTACTCTATACGTGTATGTTTCTGCATTGCGTTCAACATCACCATGTACGTGCATGTACCTTCAATGTTATCATCCCAGTTTTGCTACCCTGCAATCACAGCTCCGGGGTTCAAGATGCTCCACTGACGGCTAGACGGCACCGGGGATTCAACGTGGAGACCATAGGTACTCGTCTTGGAAAGTCATGATTACGCACACAAGGATACAACTGACTGGTGGATTCAAAATTTAACCAAGCACGCAAGTACGCACAATATAGGGTCCAAATGGGCTCCGGGGTAGCCCGTTTGAGCTCCATCAACTGTATCGAAATTTGAGAAAATCCTCCCGGTCCGTCCTATTAATGTATTCCTCGTTCTCAAAGGTCACAGCATCCACAACTTCCTGGGGCGTCGGGTCGATATCGACCACGGTCATGTAGAGCTCCGTGGCCTTGCCCAGCTCGCCCAAGTTCTCGTATGCAAGGGCCAGGTTGAATCTTGCCTTCCGCGCCAGGGTGGACTGGGGGCCGAGCACTGCGTCTGCCAGGGCCACGGTATCTCTTTGCTGGACCTTGGCCTCATTGTAAAGTCCCTGATTGTGGCAGCACGAACCCAAGCAGTGCATGGGGTCAACGACCCGCTCATAATTTGGACCCAACAATGCCCTGCGCAGCGATAGCAGTTCGATGGCAAAGTGCTGCGTGCTCCGCCACTTCTTCTGTTCGTACAGACACCCAACCAGGTCGCTTATCACATCTATCCTGTCGTGATGCTGAGGGCCCCGGAGTTCCGTCACCCTCTCCAGGCATTTCCGATAGACAGCCTCGGCCTCTTCTAGATTCTTCTCCTTCTCGAGTGCGTGTCCCTTTTCACGGAGATCCGCGGTGTCATCGGTCGTCTCGGCGGTCGTCGATATATTGTTCTCTGTGACTGGTGGGATGACGAATGCATTGTCTTTTGTGGTGGTTGCCTCTTCCGCCACGACGGTATTTCTCGGTGACGCCGTGTTGCTTTTCCGCTCGCTCTTGGCTGCGGTCACTGCCCTCATGGTGGTAGACGTACTTTTCGTCCAGCATTTCCAGGGCCGCCGCCAGCTGGACAGCCAGCGCGCAGATCCAGCCGACGGTGAAGTCGCTCGCGGGGACGTGCTTAGCCATGGTGTCTCGTCGACACATGCGCGGCCCACAAACGGGATGATGCTGAGGACTCATCCTATTCCCGCCGCGAGAGGGGCTGCGTAACTTTAAAATGAGGCGAGACTCTGCCGCACCCCTGTCGGTTATCGCCCACGGCAGCAGGGCGGGCGGTTCCATATGCGATCCTACTGGGGCACATAACTGCCGGGGTCGACTGCATGCAAGAACGACCTCGACGACTCGACGTCTTTGCTTTAAATCTGGAGAAAAGGGTTCATAATTCGGATACTTGCGATGTACCATCACATACGACCACAGCCAGCGGAAAATACGGGGTCCCGTCCGCTCCCCCAGAGTCAAGCCGCTGAGCGGTGGATTAGTAGTTGGGTCGGTGACGACCAGCGAATACCCGCTGTTGTATGTTTCTTTTTGTCATTTTTGTCGATATATTTTTGTCGAATCATCCCAGCGCTGATGGCTTCTTCTTGCCATGGACATCAGGCTTGTATCGGAGCATCTTATTCCGGATGGTACTATTCGGGGCCCGACCAAACGTACAGAGCTTGGAGTGGCTAAATACTTAGTTGTATATGGGAGATTTGATGAATTGGCTGAGATACCTGTACTTCTGTTCTTGTCCGTCTCACTACGAGCAAAATTATAATAGATAAGTTCAGTGCAGTACAGGAAACCCGTGTTGTCATTGAACTTGAGGTTAATGTATTTGGGTAGCCCCTACTTAACAAGCTTAATGTCAGCTCGGCCGCAGCATCGGCAGGCGAGTCGAGGCTTGCGGGGAAGATACGGCCCTCTGAAGATTTCGGGCGGCCCTTTTGTGTCCAGAAGAACATGTTGTGCTTGGTCGATACGGCAACCCCGACTGGCCAGAGAGTTGCGTCTGCGCCTTTCTCGGGCTCCGACTGGTAGTCGCCAGGCTGGTAGAGGACCTCTTGGTTAATCCAGTCCAGGATGCAACGGATGATGCGGAGGCCCTCGCGATCGCAGGCGTAAAGCTTTTGGTTCTCACTGTCGATGACCATCTTCTTGGGCGTGTGGAGGGCAGTATTTCCCGGCTTGACTAGGTATTTGATGTTAGACCCGTCGAGAAGCGCTGACTGTATCGAGCCGTCAGGCTTCGACGGGTTCCCCATGTTGGTCCAGAACATGCGTCGTGTCCCGTTGATGGTGGTTATGTCGATGCCATTAGGGCAGGGAAAATTCTTGACCAGACTCACAGGCCTGATAATTGGGCTGCTCAGGTTGAGCTGGAGAATTTCGCCCCTATTCAGAATCCCATGAAAACTGCGGCCCTGTAGAGACTCGGCGAGACCGATATTGAGCACCGTAGCTTGGGTCTGGGCAGACGGATCAGGCGCCGGGTAGAGTCCCCCTGCTGCACCGCTCTTCATACCCAGTTTTCCTTTGTCCACGTAGTCTGGCCTGAGCCAGTCTAGGTGACCGGGGGGGATGTTGCGGTCCTTGACGTAGTGTTTCTCAATGTGCTCGACAGTGTCAAATTCAACAGCGTCCATAATGAGGCTTCAGCCATGTTAGTTACGGGCTATAACACGTATGATAAAGGGAGCTTTGATCTGTGCCACATACATACCTGAGGCGACACCTGCTAGTCCGACTGCAGCAGCTGCAAGTTCTAGACGAGCCCACCAGCTTGACTCTTCATGGGTGTCTTCTGCGATTGAGCTCCTTCTGACAATCTTGAAATTTCCGGCTGTTGGCTGTTGCTTTTCCGCTCGGCGTTGCTGCCCACATACACGGCGCCAATTGCGCCCATTGCCCCCTTGGCAGGTCGTGGTGTTACAAGGGTTACATGTATGCGGGCGCTTCAACATCCCAAAGTGCGAAGCGGGTCGGCCATTGACATCGCCACGACATTGAACATGCGTAACAACACTGAAGTCGATAAAATTGCGTGATTATGGAAAATTGTCTATACAAAATAAATCTAGTTGAAGTCTTGAAAACCCAAACCCACAATCTTCTCCTGTCCGTGCACATACACAGTACATACAAGGTATACAAGTGCTGACGCCTCCTTCCATAACAGGAAATTCATCCCAGTTCGTCGACCAACTATTGGCTGCTACAGAAAGTACAACATAAACGCAAGAAAACCTGCTTAAGACTCGATTCCCCAACTGTAGCTGCGGGGTGCATACGCGTACACGTACCACCATCTCCTCCGTGTTCCGATTGTATTCTAGAAAATAACAGATCCGAGCGTGCATTGTCCCCCTGCTACAAGCCAATACCGCCATTCTCACCCCCCACCCCTCTAAGCCTTGACAGTCTCTTCGAGTGCAATCTCATTGTGCTTGTCATCCCTGTGAGTCAGAGTAGGAGGGGGCTTCCACTTGGTAGACTTGATCGCAGAGCTGACCTCTAGGTACATCTGGTCAATCTCCTCGAGACTGAGCCCCTTGGTCTCGTAGACGAGGAAGTAGACGAACGCGATGCAAAGGAAGCAGGCGGCGAACCAGACAAAGAAGATCCTGGACTGTAGATTGGCGTACCCGTCCCCATAGTTGACCAGGTAGGGAGTCGCGTAGGCAATGGCCCAGTTCAGCAGCCAATTGGTGGCGGTGGTGATACTCAGGGACTTGGCGCGCGTCTTGAGCGGGAAGATCTCGCCAGTGACCACCCAGGCCAGGGGTCCCCAGGTAGAAGCGAAGAAGAAAATGTAGATGCACACAAAGGCCACGGCGGCCCTCTGCCCAGCCAGACTCTTGACGAAAATCTCGCCGTTGTCGTACTGGCCGGTCGAGACGGTGCCCGTGACGGCGACAATCAGCTGGGAGATGCACATGCCAATAGCACCGCCAAGGAGCAGGCTGCGTCGACCCCATTTGTCCACGGCGTACATTCCTGGGAGAGTGGAGACGACGTTGATGGACGAGGTGATCATAGAGACGACGAAGCCGCTCGAAACGCCAGAGTTCTGGAAGTACTTGGTTCCGTAATAGAAGATGAAGTTGATACCTGTGATTTTCACCCGGTCAGCTTGGAGACTAGGTGTATGTGTTCAAAGTGGGGACATACCTGTAAGTTGCTGGAGGGCCTGCAGTCCCATACCAGTGAGCTGTCGCTTCAGAATGGGCGGCCTGAAGCAGTCGAGATAGGTTCCGTTACCCAGGGTGGCCTCAAGCTCATGGTTGGCCTGCACCTCAGCAAGCTCAGTTTTGATAGCCTCGTGGTCGGCGGGAAGACGACGAAGACGGCTGAATGACTTAGCAGCCTGCTCAAACTTGTCCTTCTTGATGAGGAAGCGGGGGGTCTCCGGGAGGATGATCATTCCGGTAAAGAGGATCAGAGACCAGGCGAGCTGGATGGCAATCGGGATTCGGTAGGACCCTGTGTCGTTGCGGTGCGAGGTGGCATTGTTGATGATGGCTGCCAGAAGCAGACCGATGGTAATGGCCCATTGGTAGGCGCCGACGACGAATCCGCGGATCCACTTGGGAGCCGTCTCGGACTGGTACAGAGGAACTAAAGGCAATATGTTAGCCATGTTCTCTTCATCGTGTGAAGCTTTCTAGAGAGCTGTCCTACCAATAGCAGAAATGAGACCAACGCCGAAGCCAGCAAAGAAGCGGCCGGCCAGGAAGAGAGGAATGGATGTGGCAACAGTGTGCAGGATGACACCTAGGTTGAAGACCCACGTCGACAGAAGCAAGCCAGGCCGACGACCAACATAGTCGGCCAAGAACGGCGAGGCAAGGGAGCCAAAGAAGGTACCAGCGGAGAGAATGGACACAATGGCTGACTCCTGAGAGGCAGTCACGTTGGGGTTACCCTCGGCGTCGATGTAGCCTGTGCTGAATAGTCTCTGCCAGTAGGGCATGGCAAGGATACCACTGATAGTACCAGTATCGTAGCTATAAGTGGAACATTGTTAAATCAACTCATCGGGAGGACTGTGGAGTTAGGGTATAAGGAGGTGCCTACCCGAACAAAACACCACCAAATGCGACGAACAGGCCTATGGCAATTGCCGGCCATGCCTTGCCAGGCTCATCGGTCGGCCTGGCGAGGGAGAGGGTCTGAAAGAGGCCCATTGTAATTGAGAGAGCGGTCAGGTGCAGACCGATTCCTAGAATAGAACGTGGGCAATATCACAGAAGATGGAAGTATAAAGGAAAGGGAGTTTGACACGTCGAAAATGTTGATGATATTCCATCCTTCTTTCCATTCGGGGAACGACCTATTTATCCAAGGAAATAGACAGCCGGCACGAAGGTCTGTCTGAGCTTCCATGAGTCTTCTAGAACGCCCGCCCGTCTGTACACTAGGTGTGGTGCACGAGCCTCATGGCTACCCCTACCGTGTAGGTGTGCCCTGCGCCTTCACCAATCGCTTCATCACGGAGAGTAACATTTCTATTATTCCTAACGCCCGTCGAATGCGCACATCGGGTGATTCACCGTGCGGGCATTCAGCCACCGTCCGTTGGCAGTCCGTGCATACAAAAGAGCCCCATGGCACAAGAATTAGAATTTGGTCGTCTTGCGTGACTAGTGGTCTTGGCTACTTGCGATGGGTTGTATTGGGCATATGACCGGGTGGTGTTGGTTCTGCAACAGTGCATGTAGACCAAGGGAGTAGGAAGTGTTTGACGTTGGATATAGCTTTACCCACGCTGATTGAATAAGCTTGCATGGCCCGCGCGCAGTGGCATGCTCAAATACACGTATACTTACATGCACGTTGCGTGTGGTGTGGACGACAATACCGGGGGATCCGGTACAGATCCTGGTCAGCATTCCCGAAAGGGATAACTCCTCCGGTGCGGGGAACATGCGTGCGGGGTCGGGCACGTCCCGGGGTCGGCACTAGACACCTTTACACTACTAGTTGGACGTCGTCTGATGCAGAGACCGGGGGTTTGGACTACATGAAGTCGTAATCCATTGATATCTTCACATGCCACTCGAAATTCTGAAAGATGTGTAAATGAAAACTTGGCCAAGTCCCTTGCTTAGCGTCGACGCGGCGCCATCCCACCGATGCATAATCAAACTCTAAAAGCTTGACTCCATCCCATCTCTCATCGAATTCTTCTAGAAGCACGGATGGCCGAAGCCATTTAGACGCTGGTGTTGATGCACATGTCACGAAGCCTGAAGGGAAGCCTCCACACCGTTGGGCGGTGGGCATCACCGTTTCACCCCGCGGGCACTCCCCGCGGGGTATTAGTGAACGGGGCCGTTTGTATTGAAGGCACCGATACCAACTTGAACCTTTAACGTCATCTCATACATGCGGGTAACGCCTTTTAGAACCACTACAGTTTTATTGCCAACAACATACGGATATTCTCAAATGCAAACGGATGCAATACAATGACAGCCTACGTTGTATACAAGATGTATAATCCCAGCGCATATAGTTGCCAAATTTTCATCCTCACCAGGCGGCCGGTCACTGACAGGGTTGAGCCACAATACGAGGCTAGAGCCAACAAGGTACACAGCTGCGAATAAACGAAACAGGCAATGAGAGTAAGACGATAAAAGAAGCACGGTCCATAAGACTAGTGGAAGGACGGAATAGTCGGTACTTACCGGTTTCCGGAGGCGGGGGGGAGAACGTCAGTCGATGTCCAAATTGCGATGCGCCACATCGCATGACTGATACATGTAGCTTGGAGAGATAACGGACTTTGCATGAGAGTAGTGGCCACGACCGGAGATAGCACGGATCGTGAGCACATCTGGGGATACATGAATACTTCCAGAAAACAAAAGGAAAAATCACGCATTCACGGCTTCCTGGAAAGGGATTAGACTCCATGGTCCGTGGTCGCAAACCCCAGGTTCGTAGATCCCTGCACAGGTACTTAGCGTTGGGGATATTATAATCGAACCGTCGCTATCATAACACGGGAAGTTAAGTATCAAGTATCATGATAAATGCGGCGCTTAACGCGGACAGAAGCCCCTGCCACTCTTCTTCACACCGTAGAATCGGGACACCAGTTGACCAGCCATAGTCAATGAGTGTGTGGGAGGTTTTCCTTGATTCGAGTTTCCATGGTCTGGGCTGTCCGTCATCCGAGCTAGTACTTCTGTACTCCACAACTAGCCACACCGGTACTCGCTTCATCATTTTGAGAGTCCGGGGGAGGCTGCAGATTCGACCACACGGCTGCATTTACTTTCCTAGACTGGTCTAGTAGTTGGCGAACCCCCCTTCCCCGCGTTCTCGACTTTGCCCTCCCCCCCTTTCAATGGCTTCAGGTTCTCTTTAAAAAAGACTCTAAATGGCGAAGGGGTGTCTTATCCAACGGAATTGTTCGCGTGATCTTTTTTTTCTCTCTCTTCCTCTTTGTTTTATCATCTCTCCTGTCATATGTTTACGTTGATGGCGATAAGACAATTGACAAAATGGCCCAAGAGGTAGCCAATTCACTCATGCCGGAGGGCACGGAGAGGACCATTCTCGAGGCCTGGTCACAAGGATTTATGATTGGCGCTCTCGTCATAATGTGTGGAATTGCTCTTTCTAATATACGAAAGGGGGTCCTACTTCACAAACTCATTCTAGTCGAGGTATGTGCGCACGCGTATCTGCACGCGGTGGAACCCCGACGCCCAGCGACAGTGATGGCTAACAGCGGGCCTGGATCCCAACTCCACAGCTTATCTTGGCTATACCAAACGGCTTCTTCATGTTTTTCGATCCACCGGCGTGGGGATGGTTCCTCTCGTCGACCGTTATCCTGCTTATCACATCCTGGACGCTACACAATGTCATTGCGTGGATGAAGAATAAGCCCTTCCTCAGCCGTCGCGGCGGACTCATCTACATTGGCAGTGTCATCGCCGTGCAGCCCTACTGGGTCCTGGAGATATATGCCAACTTCGCCTACTTCAATGGCATTAACGACCGTCTCTTTGTTTCTACACGGCCGTACGAAGCTCTGTTTCGGTACGTGGTCCTACTCAGTGCAACTCCGTGCCACCTTCTTGATCATGTCTGCTGACCTTGCTTACATGCAGTGATCCATGGTGGATATTTACCATAGGCAACCTGTTCTGGAACATACGATACCAGTACGAGTTGAGCCTTGGTGAGATAGTCCGAGCATCCCCTCGCTTTGGCATCCTGATTGCATGCATGTGCCTGAGCGTTGTGTGCACCGTCGTCGACATTCTATCAGTGACCCCGGTCATTCCGATTGGGGTCATCAACCCGTTCTGGAAGTTTTCCTTCGTCGCGAAATGCTTCACCGACAGCATCATCCTCGACGACTTCAAGACAGCTCTGGACAGGCTGAGTCGGCATAGAATGAACCGCATACTGCCTATTCATATCATGGACGATGCTGTGTCCTCGCGGGGCAGCCGGGGGATTGCACGAGGAAGTACATGGCCCATGAAGAAGAATGGGAATGCGCAAGAATCATCGTTCCATGGAGACGATAGCACTCCGGAACATATACATATCGAGGTGGTGGGCTCCGACTTTCCAGGCTCTCCACATCCTGCAGTTACGAACCCTTCGGAGGTACACCGGCATCGTTGATGTCCATATTTGGCCCTTAGTAATTTTATGCACACGCAATACACTATTGACACCCATATTTTCTCGTTCAGAGTTGCATCACTTCTTGGCCTGATGTCGATGTTGTCGTAGCGTTCCAGTCTTGTGGGGGGGCTGGATGATACCTACATGTATCCAGGACCAACACACGTTGCTGCGTTCACCATGACTCGCGACTATGAGCTGAAGCGACCCTTTTTTCAATTGACACACAAGCACCCTATGGCATTATCCGGGTAAAGTGTTTGTGGAACTATGGCTCCATATCTTGTCAGATAAACCAATCTGCCTGTAATACCTTGAATCTCGAGCACATGGCGTTTAAGTGGCACCCTGGGCAGCTGAAAACTGCCCCCGCTCCATGTTTCTATTAGCAGTGACACGCATACAGGCTATACAGGCGACGTTGGTTTACGTCCAGACAATTCGATAAAAATGAGGAACTCGTGATGGAAATGGCGTTGTCACACCGCACCATCGTGGAGAGATCTTACATGTTGGGATGTCGCATGCATGCTCCTATTGGAAAAGAGTAATCTACACATTTTGATTATTCCTATCAACCGTGGATTACTCCTATGGGTGGACTGTGTATGATGAGCCGTGATTCAAATGTTATCCATTGTATTCAAGATGGAAACAAGCCAACAACATTATCTTCGAAAGTCTGGGCCTCAGGAAAGTAGATAGAGTTGGGCGGATTGCCTATATAATGCAGGATAGTATCTCGTCAAGAAAACACGGATTCCTTCTGTGTTATAAATGCACCAAGGTAAAGACAGAGTCCGCCGTCATTACTAGTCAGAACACCAAAAGACGCATTGATATTATATCTCCAACATGACCCCTCTGTGTGATATTTCGGGATTCGAGAGGGAAGGGTTCCAGGCCGTCTGTGACTTTGCGAGCTATGAGAACTTCCCAGGAATTCCCACGGAAGCTATGGAGCGCCTCCACAGGGTAAGCTCCCACGAATGATCCATTTCTAAAGAGCAACGCACTGATATTAATCCAAGATTCTTGTGCAAGCGCAAGGCGGACAGATGTCTCGGCCACGTGTCATGCTGAAATTTGCAAAGAGCATGCTGGTGAATGAGCCCTCCGAGGAGCAAATTCGCGAGATTTACGCTCTATGCTGGGTCATGGAACTACTCCAGTTCAGCATCCTCACAGCGGATGACCTCGTTGACGAAGACCTCTTTCGCAGAGGAAGGTGGTCCTGGCACTGTCAGCCGGGTGTGGGGCAAGGCGCCGTCTTTGACAGCTTCGTCGGATCGTTCTTCGCTCTGGACTTTCTTAAAGGTAACCTGAAGGAGCACCCGGCTTACCTCGATATGGTAGAGACGGTCAACCACGAGATGCTAGTGCTGCAGCTGTACCAGAGCTTCGACACCATGGTGGCGAAGCAAGGTCCAGGAAATACCTCCGCATTCTGTTCACACAAGCTACGCGATATCTCTCTTGGTCTGTGCGGGTACTACTACCTCCCGGTAGCCCTGGTGCTTATCTATGCCGGACTTGGAAGCCCTGAGAACCTTGGGCAGGCGCGTGCAATCACGGATGAGATGGCTGTCTACTATCAGTCTCAAAACGATTTTATTGACTTGTACGGTGATCGGTCAAAGAATGGCAAGAATGGCAGAGATATTTCCAAGAACAAGTGTTCGTGGTTGATTGTTCAAGCTTTGAGGATGTGTAATGGGGAACAGCGCAGGACTCTGAGTACTCATTATGGCCGTGAAGATGAGGGCTCAGTATCCAAAGTGAAAGGCGTGTTTAGTGAACTTGATCTGCCGAGTGCGTTCAAGAAGTATCAAGCGGAGGCTCTTAATGAGATAGACGGGATGATTGATGGCCTGGATGAGAATGGTGATTTGAGGAAGGAGGATTTCAAGTATTTCATGGATTTGTTGGTTCTTCTTTAGCTTCTATGATTCTATGTGAAAACTGTCTATGCACATAGGCCCATTGCCTTTCAATTACCTGTGGATTGCCAAAGGCTCTTCGCATACCAGTACATTTCAAACAGGTGTAGGAGAAATGTCGCTCTCTTCCGACTTTGACCCACGCTTATTGCTCCTCTTTGCAAGCAAAGCGCCCGGGGTCAAATCAAATCCTCTGCTCTGCCATTCGATAGCCGGGGGGTACTCGTCGAATGTCATTCCAGCAGCCTTAGCTTCATTACGCAGCGACCGTGTACGCAGAAACCATATGCCGTGAGAGATGAACATGGAGGCTTCGATAAATGCACTGTTTGAAGTGTCAGACGATTCGCAACGATGATGTAGAACAGGGTAACTTACACGAGTGCATATAGCACACCAAACGTGATATCAAATGTATTTTGCGTTGCTACAACGGTCAGCAACTTTCAACCGGCACCCGGACAAGAAGGGGACGTACCGAGTGACATGAGTGAGAAGAACGCCCCAGACCAGTCAACGGTCAGAAACAAGAAGCTGATGCCCACAACCCTTCCGCGTCGCTTGACAAGCTCCGGAGGGATAGGAAGGTATCCCGAAATGAGCATCACACACGCCAAGATGCCCAGAAACTTGACAAAGCCCTCAGCCCACGGCTTTCCGTCTGCATAGGGTCCTCTAAAGACGAGAACGAAAAGGACCTGAAGTCCAGCCACACAAGCCAGAATAGCTATACAGGCAAAGACTACCTTTTTAGTATTCCACCCACTGTAAAAGAGGAGAGCTAGTCAGAATTATTCCATGTGTATAGTCGTAGTACAGAGGGGGATATCTTACTGCGAGTAGTGCATGACCTGGCCCCAACTAATAAGGCAGAAGAGACAGAAAAACTGCGGCTGCACTTGTAGCGGGATATTGAAATTCTGCAGAATGGCATATGAGCCAAACGGGAGTCCTGATGTGCTCCAGAGGAACATCATGGCTGCTGGAAGTCCTTCGGTCGACTTGGTGCGCCAGCTTTTCCATATTTGCGGACACAGTTGGACGCACCAAAATACCGTTCCAATCAGACCGAGTATCGTCGCCGGGAGAGGAATTGACGTTTGAGGCGCCATATTCCAATTGATCCTGGTCGTGTTGGTAAACTGATGGGCCGGGGGTGTGTACTCGTACACGGAGATTCAATAACACAATGGCGTCGCTGATTAGATTGTAGATACCGTTTCGCTGGGAAATCAAGCCAAGAATCTCAAATGCGATACTGATAACAACTGATCTGCAGGGTGTTTCCTTTCTTCCTTTTTCCTTCTTCTTATTTCCTTTTTGACATTGGCCAACAGTATAATTAACCCTGGCCAAATAGCCCTCGTCTGATCGTAAGTTATTGCCTATACTAGTCATTCGTGCCTCATGGTGTGGGTTTCTGTCTCCGGGTAAAATTACCTATTTGGGTTCGTCTGGTCCGGCACCGGGAATGTTGCGGTCAACGTCTGAGGGTCTCGATGTTTTACTCACGCCATTACGAATATATATCACCTTGGGGGATTTGTAATAAAAACACGTTTTCTTCAATTGTTTGCTTATTATTGCTGTGCTTCAAAGGACGTCCAATTGTGCGACAATGAGGGCAAAGGATTGAAAGACGCATTGCATTTCTACATACCCTGTACTAGGCCAGCGATGGCGATGGCGAAGTTCAACGTTTACATCCATTTTGTCTTCTTTTTGTATTCATCTACAATATTTGCTCGATCGGAGTTATACACTAGGATATATTAGTACTCGGTGAGTAAATTTTGCTTCTGAATTGAAGCTTGAACACGGTCAACGACAAACATCATCTCGACTCTATCACATCACGAGCTTAGCCAACAGTCTTACACGGAAGCACCCAAGGTGACAGGTGAGACGATACAAACGATCGGTATCCGGATATAAACTCTCCGCGAAAAAAATCCCCGTAGTACACTCTTGGCAGGAACAACAACACTTACACTGAATTCCTTGGCCTGTTCTAGAGTTGTCGCTGTCACACCCTCGTGTATGTTGGAGAAACACGGAGTGGGGGCCGGTTTGCTTGGCTCCCGTTCCCCGCATGGCTGAGTTAGTAGCCGTCTCATATAGCCGATTTGGGATTCTTCTCATGTCAATTGACCTCTGATGGAGGGGTTATAGCTTCTATATCACGGGGGTTCAACTTCAAACTTATACCACAGGTTTGTGATACTTGTGAATAGTTCCCGGAATATTCAGACAGTATGCAGACCGTTCGCAGGGGTGCCATTGAGCAATGCCTCGCTCATCACCGGATGCCAAATCGGCACTTCTCATCGTCGGCACTTCGACCGTCCACCTCGGCCTCATATGACAGCACAATACAAAATCTCAACATTGATGCAGCGACGCGTGTCATCTACCAAGGTATTCATACTCGATGTTTAGCTTCTCCCTATTGGTATAGTCATCGCTGACGGCTCACGAAGGGTTTACTGGCAAAGCTGTATGTTCAATCTACATGTCAATTCCCACGCCAGACTGATTGATAGAAATCGACTAACGTTTAGATAGGCCACTTCAAATGCGAAAGACACTATAGCCTATGGAACCAACGTGGTCGGCGGCGTATCGCCAGGAAAAGGTGGCCGGACACATCTTGACTTACCAGTGTTTAACACAGTCAAAGAGGTAATAGTTCAATCTTCGTCCCTTTTTATACCAAAAATATCTAATTCACTTCACTGTCCGCTAGTAGGCCATGTACAACGTGAAGCCAGACGTGAGTTCCGTCTTTGTACCGGCTCATTCCGCAGCCAAGGCCATCATTGAGTCGATTGAGGCCGAAGTGCCTCTAGTCGTGTCGGTCGCAGAGCACATCCCTGTCCACGACATGTTGCGGGTCCAAGAAATCCTCAGAACGCAAAGCAGGACACGACTCGTCGGCCCCAACTGCCCTGGGATAATTGCCCCCGGTAAGTGTCGAGTCGGCATAATGCCATACAAGCAATACTCACCGGGATGCGTGGGCATAATATCAAAGTCGGGGACTCTGAGCTATGAAGCCGTTGGCGCTACGACAAAGGTGGGCCTTGGCCAGAGCATCGTAGCAGGCATGGGCGGAGACATGCTTCCAGGTAAGAGAAACGGCTTGATAATTACAAAGTTGATGATTCTGACAGATGCGACTCAGGAACTACGTTGGTAGATGGACTAAAGCTCTTCTTCGAGCACAATGACACCAAGGGAATCATCTGCATTGGGGAAATTGGCGGCGAAGCTGAGCTCATGGCAGCTGAGGTCATTCAAAATTACAGGCGGCAGACACCGAATCCCAAGCCTATTATTGCCATGGTTGCCGGGAGGACTGCGCCGAAGGGAAAGACAATGGGCCACGCCGGTGCCATTCTGACATCGCGGGATGTCCCAGCTGAGGCCAAGACCAAGGCCCTTGAAGAGGCTGGTGCAGTTGTAGTTGAGCACCCGGGAATGATGGGGACTACTATGAAGAGTCTACTTGGTATGTAAATCCATTTATGTATCCATAAAAAAAAAAGACAAAGAGTATATTCCCTATGTAGACGATGTTCTCGAATCCAGATTGACGCAATAATTCCAAAATATATATAGACGCTCGTTAAATGTTAGAAGAAGAAAAAAAGAGGAAGTGGTATCACTGAGGTGCCTTGATGCCCATGTTGAGGTAGACGGCCTTGGTCTCGAGGTAGTCCTCGAGCACATCAACTCCGCACTCTCGGCCCAGGCCACTCTCCTTGTAGCCACCGAAGGGAATGCTCCAGTGGACCAGGTTGTACATGTTGATCCAAGTGGTTCCGGCCTGGAGGGCGTTGCTCATGCGTATCGACCTCTCGTAGTCCTTTGTGAATACTGCCGAAGCCAGACCGTAAGCCGAGTCGTTGGCCTGGGCGAGAACCTCCTCCTCTGTCTTGAACTTGCTGACGACGACCACGGGGCCGAAGATCTCTTCCTTGACAATCTGGATTGCAATAAATGTTAGCGTTTGAATCTAGTATCTTGGTGAACGTTTCTAATACTGACCTCCATGTCGGGTGTTGTGTTGGTGAAAATGGTGGGCTCAATGTGGTAGCCACCCTGCTCGGCAGCCTTGGCAGCCTTTCCTCCCAGGTGAACGGTGGCGCCCTCCTTCTTTCCGCTCTCGATAAAGCTCAGGATCTTGTCGAACTGCATCTTGCTGTTCATGGGACCCTGGTCGGTGTCCTTGTTGAAGTTGTCGCCGACCTTGACGGCGGCCATGCGCTCCGTGTACTTCTCCAGGAACTCGTCGTAAACGTCCTCGTGGACGTAGATACGGGTGCCGGCGTGGCAGGTCTGGCCGAAGTTCATGTTGATGCCCCATGCACTCCACTCGACGGCGTTGTCGATGTCGGCATCGGGGAAAATGATGTTCTGCACAAAAGTAGTTAGGATCTGAATGTCATTTGGTGGAAGCAAGTTCGAACTTACAGGGCTCTTTCCACCAAGCTCCAATGTCACCTTCTTCAGGTTAGACGAGGCAGCAGTCTTCATGATGGTCCTTCCAGTGGCGGTGGAACCAGTGAATGCGACCTTGTCAACGTCCATGTGCTCCGCAATGGCCTTTCCGACAGTCTGTCCAAATCCGGAGACGAGGTTGAACGCTCCGGCGGGGAATCCAGCCTCCTTGATCAGCTCGCACATCTTGAGAGCGGAGAGAGGGGTGGCCTCAGCCGGCTTCATGACAATTGTGTTGCCAGTTGCCAGAGCAGGAGCAATCTTCCACGCAAGCATCATCAGAGGGAAGCTTTCGGGAGGAAGACAATGTTAGTCCAAGAAGACATGATAGCATTCAGAAAAATGAAATATTCAACTTACTTCCAAGGGATGATCTGTCCGCAGACACCAATTGGCTCCTTACGGGTGTAGGCGAAGGCACCGGGGACATTGAACGAAGACACGCCGACTTGCTTGTCGGCCCATCCGGCGTAGTACCTGAGGGTACCGACGGAGACATTGAAGTCTCCGGTAGACATTTGCCTGTAGGTCTTTCCAGTGTCGGCCATCTCGAGGGCAATCAGGTCCTCCCTGTCACGCTCCATGAGGTCGGCGAGACGGAGGAGAAGACTTCCGCGCTCAGCCGTGTTTATCTTTGCCCACTCAGGGCTCTGGAAGGCCTTGCGGGCAGCCTTGACAGCCTCCTCGACGTCGGCTTCGCGGCCTTCCTGGACGCGCAGGAGCTCTGTTCCGTTGGCCGGGTTCTCGACCGGGAATGTGTTTCCGCCGATCGAGTTGCGGAATTCGTTGTTGATGAAGATGCCAGTGGGGACTGAGACGTCTCGACCTCCAATGTTCAGGGTCTTGGTCGCTGCTGTGCTGGCAAACCGCCTAGCAGCCCTGAGGCATCCCGGGCTGCGCACCAGAACACTGCCAAAGGCGAGTGGCCTCGAGATTCGTGCAAGCGTCATTGTGAGGAACGAGGATGAACGACGACGAGAATTGACAATTACAAGAGAGAGAGAAAAATTAAATGTTTTGCAAGAAGGAATCAAAATTTCAACCTGAGTGCGGAGAGGGGAGAGCAGACAGCTATAAAAAGGATTAGACTACGAGAGCTCAGGGTCCCTTAACAGGGTATACTAGGTATAGAAACAACACAGAATAAACGAAAAGGAAAAAAAAAAATAAGCAATTGTGACGAAACCGGGGTTGATTCAACGGCATTCCCCCTTCAAACACGGTAGTTGCCCATCAACCAACGCGCCCTGGACACATGTAGATTGGCCGGTTATCGTGTTAGGGCTCCGCTACGCCGACCCGGGGCATCCTTTGAACCGGACCGCGTTTAGTGTGTCCGAGTCCGTGTCCCGCAATTCTAGCTGCGGCACCGAAACTCCGGTATCTCACAACGTTGAGGTTGATTTGTCACCGGTGCCTAGTCCGCAAATCCGCATGAACCCCTCAATTACTAGCGAATGAATGAAACGTCTTGGCCAGTTTCTCTCTTTTTTTAAAGTAATTTCTTGTATAGAGTCATACGCCGGAGAGAAAGGTTGGGGGCAAGCTGGGGGCAGGCGGCTCCCCTTATGTACATCTACTAATGCCATTGCTGAGCCGCGCACTAATGCTGCCAAGATCTCCATAACCCCTGGGACCTTGCCTCACGGGGACACAGAAGAGATTGATTAAAGTTTAGACAGGCAACGGCAACGTGCTCTTGTCCCCATCTGTGCTTGGCTCGTGAAGCTATCATCGTTAGTACTGGTTTAGGGGTCGGGGTTAGTCTCGTGGTTGGTGGAGGGATGGACGTTGGGGATATCCGTGTACGGAGTACCCTCCTCTGTGGTGAATCCCATTTGTAATATCACGGGCTAGCTGTAATATAATTGTCTTGTCTTGCACCACTTTGCGGCACCGCTCTGCGGGTCAAGGTGGACGGGGTTGAACAAGGGCTTCCCCAGGGTCTTACAACCCCGCGCGCATTTGTAATATAAGCAGCATATAGCTAACACACACAAAAAAAATGAAAATAGTCACCCTGATGGAAAATTTTCTCATTTTCCCCTCTCGTACCTCGTTCTCTCCTCATATACTCATACCCTCCTCATCTACTCCGTAGAGTTTTCTGGGGTTGTCGAGAGTTGCTTGCAGTTGGTGGCCGTTGGAGGTGGCGCTCCCCCACACATCACGGTCGGCTATATGTATGACTCGCAATTTTTTGGGGTTGCATGTTGTGATTCAAGTCGGCAATATGCTCAATTGACAACCAACAACACGTCCAACTGCATACATCACAACCCCGCCGTAGTCATGTTCATAGCCGTCGTCATAGTGTCATCAAAGCACATGCGTACGGAGTAGATGCAACGGCAGCTTCCAATCTTGCCATCAAAACGCACCCTGTCGCACCTTGAGAGTTCTATAAATAATCCTTGTCAATATATGCCGTCATGTCCTGCAGTACGAGTAGAGCCCTTCTCAGACCGCTTCGAGTCAGCACAAAGGTGGATTTCCTCCCTTATCTCGTCTCCATGTTTCCGATGCCCCGAGCGCGTGCTGACGAGGAAAAACCCCAGTTCACGACTAAGCAGCAGATTCGACAATTGAGTCTGCATGAATATCAATCTCAAAATCTGTTAATAAAAGTACATGCAATATTGTAGCCGAGCTCAGTTGGAGGACCATTTGCTGACCTGAGACAGTACAATGTGCCCGTTAGAAAAGGCAGGATCGCTGCTACCCCCAGTGAGGCCAAGGCAATTGCTTATGAGCTAGGTACATCTCCTCAACATCTCATCTCGTATTGATAAGACCCGTCGAGGCTAATTTCCACAGGGGGTAACTGTGCCATTAAGCCCCAGATCCTGGGAGGTGAACGAGATACGGGGAAATTCAAAAATGGTCTCCAAACCGGCATTCAGAGTGTCAATTCCGCTCAAGACGTCAAGAACATTGCTTCCAGCATACTAGACCAACAAGCTATCACCACACAGACCGATGGTGTGTTGGGACTTCCAATTAACAATGTCTTCGTCTCCGAGAAAGGAGACTACGATGATGGATGGTACCTGGCCATGGCCATCGATCGGGAGAAATACAGCCCCGTCATTATCATGGCCCAGAAGAACTTTGATGTCGATATCGAGACTATGGCCTCCCAATCTCCAGAGACGTTGCTCACTTTCCACTTTGGTATATCAGAGGGCATCACGCCCCAGCTTGTCTCCCGCATCGCCCAATCCTTCAACACGAGTCCTACCGAGACTGAACAGCTCGAAACCACACTCAAAGGTCTGTATAAAATATTCGTAGAGAAGGATGCTACTCTCCTGGAGATAGATCTTTCACGATTCTTACCTCAAGGTCTACAAGCCGTTGGAACCAAGTTTATCATTGATGATTCCGCTTCAAACCGACAAGAAGACATCTTTTCCGAACGAGACACGACACGAGAGATTGTAGAAGAGGCCGAGGCCGAGAAGTATGGTCTTGTCTATGTCCGGATGGAGGGAAATATCGGGAACGTGGTCAACGGAGCTGGCCTTGCCATGGCCACAAATGATGCCATCGGTCTCTATGGGGGTTCCAGTGCCAACTTCCTCGACGCTGGTGGCCAGGCCACAAAGGAAACAATGCAGCAGGCCTTCCGAATCATCTTGAGCGATCAACGAGTCACAGTAATTCTCGTCAACATCTATGGAGGTAAGTGGACAATGATTATATGATATTTCTGCCATGTTTGCTCATGATATTGGAAGGTATCACTCGTTGTGACATGATTGCCGAATCCATCATCGGCGCGGCATCCGACATGGGACCGATGAGAGTCCCGGTGGTGGTTCGGCTCCAGGGGACAAACTCCGAAGAGGGACTGAAACTAGTAAGTGCAGAAAGTCGATCTTCATCGTCAGTTGAGCAATGTAAAGCCTGACTTTATGATAGCTGGAGGAAGCCAACCTCGGCCTTCATGTAGTGGCAGACTTCGGAGGGGCCGCAAAGAAAGCTGTTGAGCTGGCAAAGGAACATTGAATAGATGGCCACTGGTCAACTTACACAAATAAAGGCACATATAATGACTCAAATTAGTACTTTAGTTAACCCAACTACTGCACCTGCAGGGTTTCACGGAGGGTCTCGCGGCATTTGGCGCAAAAGGAGGGGGGACTAAACTGTAACATAAGGGGGTCGTGGGGATGCTTGACGCATGGTTATCTTGCCCGCCCTACTAGATCACATCCACTTCAATCCACAAGGGCCCGTCTAACGCACACATCTAGGTGACACCAGGAGACAATGAGGAGTAATGCTAGACTGTGGACCACCCTATACCCCTGAGAGTGTTGCCCCGAAGTCGCTTTGGAAGAGCCAGTTACACGTGCAGGTTGGTCAACTCGAGGCCGATAAGTCATTACCCTAGACTCATGAGATGATGGCCATGTTGAATTTCGATATGCGATCTACAGGGAATAATTAAAACATCCACCTTTATAGACTCATCGGGACTCAAAATGACAGAATTCTTCTTTTCGAGAACTCTAGACTACCTGGCTAGTCATCCGTCTAAGTCAACAATACCTGCGTTCACACGTAATCTACATGTAGTGTTATCAGACTATCAATGCCATTGACTACATCCATTGTAATGGTGTCATTCATGTCAACTTTCGGTCGGTCAACGTCCTAGTACACAAGTCGGTACCAGTATCTCCCGACTTGCCGCTCTGTCAGTTTGACGGAACGACGTAAAAAGACATCAGTCGCTGTGGTATGCCCGTGCCTGATGACCCATTCTACATCCCTGCATTCGAAGACTAGGGACGTTGCCTGGTATTTTCGGCATGTGGGCGCCTTTATATATTGCTCTTACACGGAGGTGGCCATGTAAACCGATTTCAGGCAGGTTCGTCTTTCTTGAAGACAGGGTACATGTAGGTACCTGTACATAGATTCAATGAAAGATCGGACTGTGTAGCGAGACTCTAAGGCGGGGGCTCTACCCGTCGTTCAGCACCTACTGGTGGGAAATATGATTATAAAATGTTCAATGGATAAAACAGTTTTCCCACACTTAAAGAGGCTTCAGAAGTTCGAGGCGTCAAAGTTTAGCGTTCCCGATAGTGTCAGAGAAGGCGTATTTCATGCGGGCAATGGCCCGTGCCTCTTGAACGCCGACGGTGTTGAATTGAAATTGACATGTGGCCAGTATTCGGGCTACGAAATGGACTGCGAAATGGAGGGAATGAGAATTGATCACCCTCACTTATAAATCATTTACGGACGATTTTCATTTCTGAGTCGGATCGGGCCATCGGCCATATCAGTACATGGGCCGCCAGTACATGCACTACCGTAAGGAGAAAGATGTTAGTTCACTGCGATTGGAAGCTATGGCCATGGAAGGATTTCATGCAAGCACGTGCCGTATAAGGAAAGCGGCCCTTGGCGACATTCAAGTTGCCCCTCGTGCCCCTCGGGGCTACGGGTACCAGTACGAAAGAACAGCTCATTCACGTTGAATGTCGCGCACATCGATATTCTGCACGTGTATACCTCTGAAGCACACATAGACGGATGGTGCTCATATACTCAATATTATAGAGTAAGCCATGACAAAGCGACCACTATGCCATTTAGCGCTCCCTACTACATGAAATAAACATGGATACAGGTAAGCATCAAACCAAGTCAATTTATCAGATCGTTTCCGAGGGTTTCATTGGATCTTGGCACGGAACTACCCAGGGTTCTCTAAATACCCTTATTTGTTAAAACCCTCCCTCGTACGACGGTGGAGTGATAATATTGATAATGGTAGTTCCGAATAGATCGATCCAACTGCTGTGAAAGGTTTTCCGACCTCGTATTCGACGGAGGCTGCACATGAATGTTGTGGGGGGGCGACAGTAGGGGGAGCACTAAAGGTGAGGTAATTTTAATCTTATCAGATGATCAGGCCAAGCTTAAACCAACTTTTCCCGCAGAAAGACACCAAAGGGACCAGAAACAGCGCTGTAAACGACCCTTGGGCCCACATGCCCGCTTCTTGCAACTTATTGCCGTCCCTTGACTGGGTCCTCGGTCTGCATGTTGGCGAATGAAAATTTCATGCCAAGCGGCCGAGCACCGGGATTCTGTTGGTCGCAGGATATCGATTAAAAAAAAAAAAAAGTTGCCAGGGCGGGTTGTATCTCCTTCCCCTCCCCTTCTCCCCCATACTCACTTTCTCTCTTTCTTTCCCTAAACCATTTCTCGAGTCGGCGATACGCGACAAGGCTCGTAAATCATGGAAAAGGAGGGAAAGAGCGACTCCAAGGCTGCGTCCTTGGAGATCAAGGAGAAGGACTCACTGGCCTGTTTGTTTAACCCCGCCATCGCCAATCAACACGGCATTGATCACATTTACTGACACCGGCATTCATCAATAGCTCGACTTAGCCGAAACCCCGTGTTTGCCTTTTTCCGACTTCTCTTTGCTACGGACCCGACATGGATCGACATTGCTCTCATCGTCTTCGGGACCCTGACTTCGGCCGCCGCGGGAGTGCCCTTCCCCCTCCTCGGTATCGTCTTCGGTCAGCTTGTCGACAAGATGAACAGCGCCACGTGCGCAGCCCAGGGAGACACCGCTGTCGACCCCTACGACTACCAGGACGCCATCACCCAAAAGGTCGGACAGACGGCGTACATTGGCGCCATCGCCATGACCCTCATCTACTGCTACATCGTCACCTGGAACATCATTAGCCAGCGCTTGGCCCACCGCATGCGCAGCCAGTATGTCGGCGCCCTGCTTCGACAGCCTCCCTCGTTTTTCGACCTTCGATCTGCCGCCGGCGAGGTATCCAGCCGTCTTCACGGAGACATCATGGCTGTCCAGGATGGTGCCGGCCAAAAGGTCGGCGTCGTCATCACCACATTCAGCTTCTTCATCACTGTGTTTGTCATCGCATTCACCAAACAGCCCAGGTTGGCTGGTATGCTGGTTTCCATGATCCCCGTATACCTGACGTCTATCTTCGTTGGCTCCCACTTTGTCAAGAAGTTCCTCGGCCAGACCAAGGCCGTCGGCGACGCGTCATCCATCGCCTCCGAGGCCTTGACGCACATCCCCGTTGTCAGGGCCTTCAGCGCAGCCAAGCGCCTGGAGATCAAGTTCTCTGAGTACATGGCCACTGCCCGCACGGCCGGAATTAAGAAGGCCGGAGTGTCAGCTCTGCAGGCTGGTATACTGTACTTTGTCTCGTACTCGAGTATTGCTCTGGCCTTTTGGCAGGGCAGCAGGATGATTGCCCACTCCATCAACCGCGATGGTGATGACGCTAGCATCGGTGAGATCTACTCCGTTGTGTATCTTCTCATCGATGCCTGTGTTTTGCTCGGCAACCTCGCCCCCATGCTTCCGGCCATTAGCGCCGCTTCGGCTGCTTACCTCCGCCTCATGGACGACATTAACGCTCCTTCGGCTGTTGACGGTCTCTCTGATACCGGCGACAAGCTAGCCCCCAGCCAGAACAAGGGTATCGCGTTCCGGGATGTTACATTTGAGTACCCTTCGCGACCTGGACAATCCGTCCTCCGCAACGTCAGCATGGACTTCCCCGCGGGCAGCTACACTGCCGTTGTCGGGCTCTCCGGTAGCGGAAAGTCCACCATTGCTGCGCTGGTGGACAGGCTGTACGACCCCAAGAGTGGTCTCATTGAAATGGACGGACACGACATCACAACGCTCAACGTCAAGAACCTGCGAAGCTTCATCAGCTTTGTTCAGCAGGACCCGTCTCTTCTGGACCGCTCCATCTGGGAAAACATTGCATTGGGACTCGCCAATTCCCCCAAGCCCGAGCATGACCACCTGAAGCCCCTTCTCTACGGAGACCGACTGAGCAAGTTTGCCTCCAAGGGAAAGGAGGCCATGGAATATGCTGCGAGCCAGGGACCTGAATTTAAGGAACTCGTTGACCTTGTCACTCGCGCAGCTGAGCAGGCTGATGCTGTTGACTTTGTCCGGAAGCTTCATGAAGGATTCGGCACCGTTGTTGGACCGAGGGGCTCCCTTCTCAGTGGTGGCCAGAGGCAGAGAGTTGCCCTCGCTCGCGCCCTCATTCGCGATCCCGAAATTCTGGTTCTCGATGAGGCTACTTCAGCCCTCGACTCGGCCAGCGAGAAGCGAATCCAGCTGGCGGTTGAACAGGCCGCCAATGGTAACCGTACCGTCATTTCAATTGCCCACCGACTTTCCACAATCCGAAACGCAGACAACATCATCGTCATGGAGGCCGGCCAGGTCATCGAGCAAGGCAGCTACGACAATTTGGTTGGTAAGGAGGACGGTGCGTTTGCCAAGATGGTCAAGTTGCAGTCTGGAGGAGGAGACTTGAGCTCTGGCTCTAGCTCTCGTCGTGAGTCCGTCGCAACTGCTGTTCAGGCCACTGACCGCGATGACGGCACGGTGGATGAAAAGGCTGAGAAGGACGACAAGGAGATTGACGATGAGAAGTCTGATGAAAAGCCGAAGGGGGAAAAGACGCCCGCCAAGGACGATGAATTGGAGACAGCCAAGACGTTCGGCCCGACCATGAAGGGGCTCTGGAAGCTTGTCCGCCCCAACTCTGGTTTCCTCGTTCTCGCCATTTTTGCGGCATTCATTGTCGGCTGTACGTTTTCTGGCTCCGGTCTCATCTTCGGTAACACGGTCGGCGCCCTCAACCCTTGCAGCAGCACTGCTGAACGCATTCTTCGCCTTGGAAAGCTCTTCTCCGGGCTCATGTTCATGCTTGCTGTTATTGAGTTCTTTGCCAACTTCTTCAGCTGGTTTAGCTTCGGTGTTATCTCGGAACGCCTACTCTACTCCCTTCGTGTTCTTTCTTTCCGCGCCCTTCTGGAGCAGGACCTGCAGTGGCATCAGTCCAGCAACCGCACGGCTGGAGGTCTGCTGGAGATCATCACCAGAGACTGTGCTTCCGTTGGAGGCTTCAGTGGCTCCACGTTTGGCACCGTCTTTGCCGTGTGCGTCAACATAATCGTGTCCGTCATTTTGTCCCACATTGTCGCATGGAAGATTGCCATTGTGTGTCTTTGCATTGTTCCCATCATGTTGGGAGCCGGTTACATGAACCTGCATATGCTGGCCCGTTACCGCGAAAGACACGTGAGTGCCTTTTCCAGTGCGACTTCGGTGGCTACCGAGGCTATTCATTCCATCCGTACCGTGGCCGCCTTGTCTCTCGAGGGCCACTTCATGGAGTCGTATTTCCGTCTTCTAGAGAAGCCGCGCAAGGACATCGTCATTGCCTCCGCTTCGGCCAACATCTGGCTTGCTCTGAACCACACAGTCAGCCCATTCCTCAACGCCCTGGCCTACTGGTGGGGTTTCCAGCTCATGCTCCGGGGGGAGTACACACAGACGCAGTTCCTCATCATCTTCATGTCCATGCTCACTGCTGCCAAGATCTGGGCGTCCATGTTCACTCTGGCCCCCGAGTTTTCCCGTGCATACTCTTCCCTTACCCGCCTTCTTACTGTCATTGAGCTCGGTTCGAACAACCGTGTCGACCAGACGGCCCATGGCACAGGCGACTCTGGCTCCGACTCCGGTGCCAGCTCGTCGAGCGACGTTGAGAAGACTGCCGACTCGAAGGCCAAGGCCGTTCTTTCTGATAAGGGCGGTGTCCGCATCTCTTTCAAGGACGTGTCCTTCTCCTACCCGACCCGACCTGATGCCCGCGTCCTGGACAATGTCTCGTTTGAGATTGCCAAGAATCAGTTTGTCGGACTCGTCGGTCCGTCGGGAGCTGGAAAGTCGACCATTATGAACCTTGTTCAGCAGCTCTACACTCCCACCGAGGGCACTGCCCTCATCGACGGCCAAGATATCACCACCGGCCTAGACTCGCTGCGCGACAGTATCGCCCTTGTGCCCCAGGACCCGTCCCTGTTCCAGGGCAGTGTGCGCTTCAACGTTGGCCTTGGTGCCCCCTCCGACCGTGAAGCCACTCAGCAGGAGATTGAAGAGGCCTGTCGTCTGGCCAACATTCACGATGTCATCGTATCCCTCCCCGATGGATATGACACTGAGTGCGGCCCTTCAGCCTCTCACTTGTCTGGTGGACAGAAGCAGCGTCTGGCCATCGCCCGTGCGCTCGTCCGCCGCCCGCGCCTTTTGCTCCTGGATGAAAGCTCTAGTGCCCTTGACGCCGCCAGTGAGGCTGCGCTCCAGGAGGGCCTGGAGAAGGTGGCCCAGGTCACCACCGTCTTGGCTATTACGCACAGGCTGCACACTGTCGCCAAGGCAGATGTCATCTTCGTCCTCGAGGCTGGAAAGATTGTCGAGAGCGGCCGTCACACGGAGCTGATGCAGCGTAGCCAGAGCTACCGCATAAATGCTATGCAGCAGATGTTGCAAGGGCAGGAGCTTAAGCAGGATGTTGACAGGATAGAAGAGGAGCCTTCTGCATAGTGATTTTTGGATACTAATTCATTCGACGTATATATAAACTTATAAAGATAATACATGTAATTTGGCGTTTAAATTGGCTGCAGGTGGAATCAAGGTGGGCTACGAATTGAAGAATACATATTATTCGTACCATTGATATCAATTGCCCGTTTAATGAAGGATTGCACATTCCACGTTCCCTGAAACATAATCTAGTAAATGTATACAAACTCGTCGTTCTCACGATCAGTCAAGTCCTTGAAGGCATTGGCGCCGAGCTGCACACCATCAACCGTCTCCTGCCTCTCACTCGTGTAACGGTGCTCCATGCTGAGATCGCGCAACTTCCTAGGTTTCCCGTTCTGCTCTCGCTTGCGTTCCTGCGATCTATTCAGAACCCAAAGGTTGATGGTAAGCAGACCGACAATTCCAACAAGAGCACAGGTGGTGCCCATGGCTTTGCGAAGGCCGGGCTTATACTCGGGGGCATCGGCGGTGGAGAAGAGCAGTGGACCGATGATGTTGCCGGCCGAGGTACCAGCGTTGAAAATTGACATGACGACCGATTTCTTGGTGGTGCCGGCCGTGTTGGATACCATCCAGGAGACTATAATGGGGTTTCCGGCAAATCCAAATGCAAGCAGGTAATATGCTGCCAATAGGGCGGCTGTACGGTCGCGAGGCAGCAGGTACAGCATCAGTATACCAGCCAGAACGGGCAGCATGAGCGCAGCAAGCGGTGCCGATTTGATTTTGAGACGGTGGGCAAGATACGCCGAAGGCATGATGACAATGACCTGCAGGGCACCAAATGGGATGTTGAGAAGTGATGTCAAGCTCTTCTCCATGCCTATTCCCTCCAGGAGGAGCGGGCCAAAGGTGTTTGCGACGATTGTCGTGATATTGAGTGTGAGGGCTATCCCGACGAACAGCCAGGCCTTTGTCTCCATAAGCGCCTCGCGTACGTGCGACCACTTGAACTCGCGACTTCCCGTTCCCGTCTGGTTAGAGCGCAGCCGTTCAATAGCCTGCAGACGCTCGAAGTCGTTCAGAAAGCGGGCCCCAGCTACGTCGCTATCGAGGAACCAATAGACAATAGGGGCCGTGACGATGGTGAGCAGACCAACGAAGAGAAATAGGATGCGCCAAGACTGCAGAACAGGATGCTCGACCTTTGTGAGTCCGTAGGACACGGCAGCGGCGAAAATGGTGGCCAGGCCATTGGTGCTGTACCAGCATGCAACGCGGACGGGCTGCTCGGCGCGACGGTACCACTGCGATGTGATGACAGAGAACAATGGTAGGCACCCGGCCTCGAATAGACCCAGCAGGAAGCGTGTCGCCAAGAGACTTCCGTAGTCGGAGCAAGCGGCCATGCATGTCTGCGCGATACCCCAGCCGAGGCAAAGCGATGGCATGAGGATACGGTGGGGAACCCTGACAATGAGCCATGACGAGAAGGGCTGCCAGGCTAGTTGGGCGATGGGTGCGATTGAGCTGACGAGGGAGTACTGCGTGCTGGAGAGGTTGCAGTCCTCCCGCATGCCTGTGATGGCTCCATAGCCTAGGGTGGATTTGTCGAGGATCTGGAGGAAGTAGACCCATGTGAGGATAGTCAGGATGTGAAGATCTGTCTTGTGTCGGATTCGTTTATCCTGGAAAATTGATGTCAGTTATGGCGCCAAGGATAGGCAACTTGCGGTGGAGGTCTAGGCAAAATCTTACATCTTCCTCTGTTACTTCGACGTGCTGGTCACCGATGAGCTCGGCTGCTCTGTCGGCGCTCTTGTCGACGTTGACTCGTTTGATCAGGTCTGGGTCGACATTCTCCTCGAGAGTTTGCGAAGCAACCTCGTCATGATCTGGTGTGTTTTTCATTTTGTTCTATGTATATGTATAGCGTTCATATATGTACGCAGTATATACATGTGCAGTATAATGACGGAAATGATGAACAAGGACAAGAAGAAGAACTCTGGCGTGATTCGGGGGGTAAAAGGTTCATCTTATACTACGCAATACAACATCAAGATTCATCCAATATTGTCTATGACCCCGCGTGACCTCGGCCTATCACCTCCCGTGATGCTATCTTTGCTTGAATTCCATAGGGCCATCTGGCTTTGCTAACACACGGCAACTGTCTGGGGAGGACAACATCTCCACTTCCCCGCATCCTCAACTGACAGATCTATACTGGAATCGAAACTTGACTACCCCGTAATGGCATCATTGTAGCATGGTATATCACAAATTTCCCCGTTTCTCCAGGTTTTTCTCTCGGAAAAGAAAGAGACAGGGAACATTGCCGGGACAATGTTGAAGTCTCAACCACCCATTTTCCGACCTTCAGAGAGCATAGCCGAACCTCAAAGACTTTTCCGGGGGATCGGTTTAAAGGCCAAGGCTGGCTATTGCAAACCAATACGTCAGTCTTGTGTCTTTAAGGTTGGATGTCGACCACACTGGGACGGACCCCCACGCTTTCCCCAACGCTAAAACTTCCGATGGGGGTTCAATTGTTGAGGGATCTGGTGATGGATCTGGAATGCAGTACATGTAGCTTACTCATCGACCTCTTTCTGGGATCGAGAGTGACCAGTAATACATAGAGATTTTGAATGCTGCGGTTACCTACGATTGCATGTATGAGAGGTCTAGCGGTATTCCTTGTTGGACGAGGAAACTCATGGAAACTGAAACGTCAATGTATGGCATTTAGTACTACTGGTTGTAGAACCTTCACGTATGCACATCTTTGTCTGAATAACAGATGTAAATACATGTACATAGTCGTCATACCGTTGAAGCCGCACGAAATTTCAACGTTTGTCTACACATTAGGGTGCGACAACAATGTAAACACCGGCTACCGAGTTCGTCTGGATCTTTATGATACACTTTACACTTACCTATTAACTCAGAGCAATGAAACACGCCCTTTTTTTATATGCAAACATTGTACGACGTGATCTGTATGCTACCAAGCAGCTGAGGTTACGAGGTGTAGGGTAGTACATGCACGACAACATTTGAGATGGGTAGTTCCAGTGTCCGTATTCGACGTGTAATCAGCGCGAGTGGTTTTGACGTTTATTAAATGGCCTAGGTGTAGTTTCAGGGTGATATTCTATTACCATAGTGGATAGTATGACACTCAAAGGTTCCAAAATCATGTGCCTTCCCGAGGTTGAATGATACGAACATTGAAGTATGGATGTCTGCTGCCAGAGTAATCTAAAGCAGTGCGGGAGCTAGTAGTAAGGATACGATGGTGAAACAATGCACAGAGGCAAAAGAAGGGCGTTGTTCCTGCTGCACCTTGTGATTATACGACTATCCCCGGACGAACGAGGACGTATGAGCTAGGATGCATTCAGACAAACACCCAAGCAGGGCAAGGCGGTAGGATCGGACATCATGTGTCAGGCCCACAAGGATATTGGCTTGACATATGCACGGTGTTTCCGAGTCTCTTGGTCTCTGCGCGGAGTGTCCGACATCTGCTATTTATCATTCGATCCTACTAAAGGGCTTCTACGCCCATGTGACGAGGGGCTGAGTTCAAGTGAAGAGTGGGCTGTTTGACTTTGGGGATACAGAGTAAAGTTCCTTAGGGCCGCAAGCAAACGATGAGGAATAAAGGAAACCGGAGAGCGCCATAGGAAACGGCGGCATTACTAGTAGTAGCAGAAAGGAAACATTCAAGAGCCTAGATTTTTCTTAGTGAGCAGTAACGTTTCGTCTTCAATGCTGGCGAGCTAGAATGGAGAGGGACGCTGGACATTAAAGGCCAAGTAGCTCGTCACGTTGCCAGAATTGGTTATTGAAAGTGAGGGACAGAAGAGAAACAAGTGGCAAGATGGGCAGAGGGAGGAGGCAAAGAAAGCCGAAAGACAGGAAGGATCGTCTCCTGAAACAAGAATAAAGAAAACCTCGAGATGTAAATACTAAACAGGACAATAGGCAGAAGACTAATGATCCTACTAGTGGCCGGTCCCGTGGGGACCCTAGTGAGCCTCCTCACCTTCTTCATGCAGAGTTATTTGCTCTGTCTTCAACTCAACGCGTTGCGCCGTTACGCAACGCGCTATTCCCTGTCACTGAAACCAGAAAAATAGAAAATGAAGAAAAAGGAAAAATCAAGAACGCGTCGGAAAGCCCGATAGCGAATGCGAATGGACAACAGAGAGACACGAGCATGTGCACGAGGATGATCAAGGATGATTGTACGGACAAAGCTGTCTCTTGCCACATAACATTGAACATAAGAAATTAGAGCGAGGATGAAAATATTTTCCATAAATGATTCATAAGAGTTTTCGTATAGATGTAAGAACCAACAAGTTGAGGGTCAATGTATTGGCAATGTACCAAAATTTGCCTCCATTTTCATCTTGGTGATCCTCCTCAAGCTGACTTCATCAACGAAGCAAGGTCTCTCCAGAGAGGCACGTGGGCACCGCCAGAGTTGTGTTTCGCCTTGAGTCGCAAGCCACAACGTCCGTGGGTAAAGAGCCAAGCCAACGAAACTATTGATTACTCCGCAAAAAAAAGCCTACCACCGGGCATACGATAGAAACGGGGCTACCGGGCAATCTTATGGCCGCAAGATGGGAGGCTCCCCCACTTCAGTGCTTCAATTGGGCAAGAGGGATAGGGAAGTTGTGGAGGGCGAGGGGAGGGGAGGGAGAAAGGAAGGCAAGAGAGAGAGCACTGGTCTCACAACTCGTAACCTTCCCGTTCGATACGGGCAACAACATACCTTGACTACATGTAATATGTGCGCGTGCAGTGCAGGCTGGGTACATTGGCATCCCCTGCAGAAACAAAGGGGGACCCACCCAAGAACATTACAAAGAACCTTGGGCACTTTAAAACTCATGCTTACTTGGCTGGAGGTCCTCATTGGACTCTCTCAGAAGCTCTATTTCCACCGGGATGCACTTGTATGCAGACTATGTGGGACAAGCACACCACTTCCGAGTCCCTTCGTGGGGCGCGGAGCTCCATCCCGCCCGGCGGAGCTGGCGTAACATAGACCAGAACTACCCCACGTGTTGCCGCAGAGCCATATAAGAGGACGATATCCTCAACACCATCAACAGCCATCAACAGCCATCACAGCCAAATTTGGTCATGGTCCGATGCTTTTTTAATTTTGCCGCTGTTCCGCCTTGGCCCAGTGGCCAACGGCATGGTCCCAAATCAAGCAACGTTCGAGAACATCTCGAAGGAGAAATCCTCCGTACATGTACGAGTATTCTTTTTTCCCACTATTTCCACGTAATGGGCGGGGACGCCGGTCGTACCCTTGGCGTCCTTCTCTCATAGTGTCTGCACTGGCTGGTGCCTGCACTCAATTCGTAGTACCAGACAGGACAAGGAGCGCCAAAAAGTCTCAAGAGATGAGCGACGGCGGCGACCCGACTGGCAACACGTGCATGCTGCGTTCACGTCACGTATACGCAGTACCCAGCATTTGATCCAGGTATATTAGCGGCTGATCCCAGATCCTGGAAACCTTGTCTTCTCTCTTCTTCTTCCTTTCTTTCACCACAGCAGTTGTCACACGGCCTTTGTCCTCTTTTCCTTCTTTTCCTCAAGGGACACCACTCATTGCCATTCAAGCAAGGCCCAAAGACCAGTTCTCTGGCACAATAAGTCAACATGCCTTACCTCCACCAGTATGACTACGTCTTTGCCCTGGGCACCATCATGGCCCTGCTCGAGGCCTTTAACAACGGAGCCAGTGAGTTTTCACCGCGATAAGGGAAACCCTGTTGAGCAACTGGAGAAACGTGACTGACATCTTCTTCTTAACTTTCTAGACGATGTTGCCAACTCATGGGCCACCAGTGTGTCCTCGCGCTCCATCTCATACCAGGGAGCCATGGTGTGCGCCTTCATCTTCGAATTAATCGGCGCCCTGACCGTCGGTGCACGAACCGCCTCCACCATCAAGAGCGGCATCATCTCGGCCGCCTCCTTCCAGGACAACGCCGGTGTCCAGCTCCTCGCCTTTGCCTGCGCCGCCACCGGCGCTGGTGCCTGGGTCATGTTCTGCAGCGCTAAGCAGATGCCCGTCTCGTCCACATACGCTCTCGTTTCCGCCCTCGTCGGTGTCGGTATCGCCACTGGAGGCGCTTCTGGTGTCCAGTGGGCTTGGAACGGTGGTGAGGGTGTCGGTGCCATCTTTGCCGGTCTCCTCATGGCCCCCGTCATCTCGGGCTGCTTCGGTGCCATCATCTTTACCCTCATCAAGGTCGTTGTTCACCTCCGTCGTGAGCCTGTCCGCATGGCCGTTTGGACGTCCCCCTTCTTCTTCCTGATTGCCGGCACCATTTGCACCCTTACCATCGTTTACAAGGGCTCTCCCCGTCTCGGTCTGGACGACAAGCCCGCCTGGTACATCGCTGCCGTCACCCTGGGTGTTGGATTCGGTCTCTGTGCTCTGTCTGCCCTGTTCTTCCTCCCCTACGTCCACGCCAGGGTCATCAAGAAGGACTACACCCTCAAGGCCTGGGAGGTCGTCAAGGGTCCCCTTCTCTGGAGCCGCCAGCCCCCCGCCGACGCCTCCATCGCCAAGGTCCCCAACTACGCCGTTATTCAGCATGGAGACTCCGACTCCGACGATGCCGGTGTCGTCACCACCAACAGCGTCCCTGTCAAGGACGGCAACACCGAGAGCGCTACCGAGCCCGCCTCCGTCTCCGATAACGAGAAGGGCGCCGAGCGTTCTGAGATGACCCACGCCACCTACCAGGCCATGGTTGCCAAGGTCGAGGCTGACCACCACGCTGGTATCCGCAAGAAGAACAACCCTCTCGGCTGGGCCATGCGTGTTCTGCACGACAACCCCGTCGGCGCCGGTGGTTTCTACGAGCTGCACAACATGAAGGCCATCCTCAAGCGCGTCCCTGCTTACCCCGTCATTGCCCTCCTCTACGGAACTCACTACGACATTCACGCTGCCCAGCTTGGTGTCGAGAACACCCCCGACGGTAGGCGTATGGCCCGTACCTACGGCTACGCTGTCAAGTACGAGAACGAGGTCGAGTTCCTCTACTCCTTTGTCCAGATCATCACTGCCTGCACTGCCTCTTTCGCTCACGGCGCCAACGATATTGGTAACGCCGTCGGTGTCTGGGCCGGTATGTACGCCGCCTGGAGGACTGGTCTCCCCGCCGCTAGCAAGGAGGAGGTTCCTCTCTGGCAGATCGCCGTCATGGTCCTGACTCTTTGCTTCGGCTTCATGACCTACGGTTACAACATCATGAAGGGTGCGTATTCCTCTCTCCTATCCTGCTATAGTTTCAGCTTTGCTAACAGAATAATCAGTCATGGGCAACAAGATCACCTACCACTCCCCCAGCCGTGGCTCCTCCATGGAGATGGGTGCCGCCATCACCGTCATGATCTTCTCGCAGTACAGTCTCCCCGTTTCCACCACCATGTGCATTACTGGCGCTACCATTGGTGTTGGTCTCTGCAACGGAAAGCTCCGTGCCGTCAACTGGCACCGTGTCTTCCTTGTCGTTCTGTCCTGGGTCATCACTGTACCCATGGCCGGTCTCATCGGTGGTTGCACCATGGGCCTGGCCCTCAACACCCCCCACTTCGACTCGTAAATATGACGTTCGGACTTGGGAGGCGGACCGATGTATAAACGTGCTCTCTACAGTATGTGTCTTTATAGCATGTTGTTACTACATGCTGCGATCAATCAATATTATATAATATATACCCAGACGTTTAAATTTCCTATTAGTCAATTGCATCAATACATTTGTTTTACACACTCAACGATTCCCTTTCCATCTCCAGCCTCTAACGTTACGTGCACATTGAAGAGAGGTCAATAGAAAATGATGACATACTAAACGTTCTGGACTGATCTGATTGAAGTTGAAATGAGAACATGTCACTGGATAAGAGTGCGAATTGGCTTTATGAATGTTATGATATATTTACTTAGAAGTTCTTTCTACAATCTCGTCATCCCCTTTTTCGCTCCCTATCATTGAAATATGTACATTTATTTACTTTGGCCTTGCTCAAAAAGATAGCCCAAGGAAAGAAAACGTCCAATATAGATATATACAATTTCCGCAGTATATCTCTAGTTGTTGAAGATGGTCTCACACCTGTCAATTCCGAGAGTCTTGACGAGGAAGGGGTTGACGAGCTGGCAGTTGGGGTCCATGCTCTCCTGGATGTCCCTCCAGTCGTCCACCTTGGGGTAGATGGTCTCGGTGTAAGTGGCATTGTCCCAGAGCATCTTGTTCCAGTGGGGGCGGACGTTGAACTGGGAACCGAACTTGGGGATGAACTCGGAGGCGAGGTCCTCGTAGAACCACATCTTAGTCTCGTTGTTGAACCAGGGAACCCAGTCGTACTCGAGGACGGCGAAGATACCCGAGTAGTTAGAGGGAAGGTTCTGGGTGTTGACGGGGGAGAGCCAGTTGTTGTCGCCCTTGACGAAGCGGGTCTGGACGGTCACATCGTTGTCGAGGTAGCCCTCCTCGTAGTACTTGGAGATGTCCCTGTTCTGGTAGGGGATCATGCGCTTGGACTGGGACTTGGCGTGCTCGATGTAGGCGGCGCCCATCTCAGCCAGGTGCTCAATAGGCATGAAGTGCTCAATCTCGGTGTAGAAGTGGCGGTTGCAGACACCCTGGGGAGGCACGGCAATGGCGTCGTTCTTGAAGTCGTAGCAGACGGAGCCGTGGTCACAGGGTCCACAGCCGTTGGTGCAGTAGTCGGTGCAGTTGTTGACGCCAGTGACGTTGGTGGGCTCCCACGAGACAATGGTCAGGGTGGACTGCAGCTCAAGCTCCTGGTTCTCGACGGACCAGTCGAGCGAGGGGCCGAAGACGGTGAACTGGTGGTCCTCCTCAGTCATGTTGGCAATCTGCTGGTAGAGCTCGGTGGTGTTCTGGGATCCCTTGACGACGTTGATGCTGCGCTTCATGTACGAGAGCTGCTCGGCCTTAATAGTGACCTCAACAATGATACCCATGGCACCAACGCTGATAGCATAGGCGTTGACCTGGTCCGGGTCGGTGATCGTGTGGATCTCGCCCTTGGTGTCGAGGACGCGGAGGCCGACAATCTGGCTGGCAATGTTGCCGTTGGCCAGACCAGTACCGTGTGTGCCCGTGGTAGCCGCGCCAATGAAGTTTTGCACCTTCTCGCTACCCAGGTTGTGAACCTGAAGACCCTCAGACTGCAGCTTGGGGATGAGCTCGTCGAGGTCCCAGCCGGCACCGAAGGTGACGGTGATGTCGCTGCTGCTGTTGCGGTTGACATGCATGTGCTTCAGGTTGCTCAGGCGCAGGACGTAGGAGCTACGGTCCGTCTCCCCGATGCTCACGCACTGGGTCAGGTTGCCGAAGCCGTGTCCGTTACCAACAGGGCGCAGCATGGACTTCTTGGGGTACTGCTCCTTGACCCAGCTAACGAGCTCGGCCTCCGTGTTGGGAACGTACAGAGCATCCGACTCACACGAGACGAACGTCTGCCAGTTGTACCAGCGGTGGGCGAGTACCTCGGTGCTGCCCAGGGTGAGCAGAGATAGGAGGGCCTTGCCCAGGAAAGACCTCGGGGCAACCATTTTGAACTTTGAGACAGTATCTTGTCTTTTCTGTACATGTGGGTTAGCGCAAAGTGAACTGTTAAAGGGGGGAGAGTACTGGAGCCTTGTCTGTGGCCGAGAACGTACCAAGGTCTATTGAAGAACTTGTCAAATGATTCCAACTCGAGGCTTGATGAGTGATGATGAGTGTCCTTCATAGAGATGGATGGGGAAATAGAGTCTACTTATACCCATCGTGTATGAAGCTCTTTCACGAGCCCCCCTCCCCCATCTTGCCGAGAGGCAATTTCCACGCCCCTCCTATACTCGGCTTCTTCCAACGGAGAATTCCTCTATTCGAGCGAGGCAATTTTCAATGGCCTATGTTCTCGGAATACCATGCCGAACACGCCACCAATGAGTCAATTTTCACGTCCGGCAAAAGCCAGCCACGTTTACTAGCATCTATTGATGGGAGGGTCCAAGGAGAGGGGGAGGGGGGTCGCTCGGATAAGAAATTACTTTCTATGTACTAGGCTCAGGGACTTCTCGGTTTTCAACAGACATTCAAGCCACTATACCCCATAATTAGGCCGGATATTTGGAAGGCGTTCGGCACATTATGGGCCAGGTACCTGTATATGTGCGTCACATAGACCCTTCAAGGGTCTTTTCAGTATGTGCCTCTTACTGCATGTATATACTGTACGATGAATGAAAGGGTTACATGCGGAACGCGGAACAGACATACATACAAGGTAGTATACGAGCCGGTATACGAGGAATTAGGAAGAAAAACTTGGTACATGTGGAATAATACGTCGTACTCATGTACGAGTATACGCCGTACGAGTATGTAAATGCACTGCGCACGAAACAACGAAACCCTTTGTTTATACCTCTTCTAGGTAGGATCTGCGAGATCTCCGTAGACGGAGAAATTTCAACTAAATACCATGTAACATGACAACCAAGCTTCACACGATGGAGCCGCACATGCCAAAGTCTTGCTCGTCTTTGACCATAGATGACAGGCACACGTATAGATGTACAATCGCATCCTCTCCTTGTTCAGAGTTCTCTTAGAGGGGAGTGGTGACTTATATGCTTACTGCTATAATGGCATATATTGAAGCTTCTTTTTCTACTCTAATGATCTTAGATAGCAGCACTCTAGGCCGTGTTAGTTGAAGCTTGTTCCACCCATGCATTGATGAATGTTTCCTGTTAAATGACGCAGTTGTTTCACCGACGCGTGCTGCCTTGTTCCTGTCATGCAGGTGGAAAAATTACGACGTAGATCGGTTGTAAGTACATGCTTAGTATCAGACTAAGTTGCTCAAGCATTTATCTGATCTAAACTAAAGTGCACGCGTGGGGCTAGAAAACGGCACTCGGCACCGACTGACCCATACTTGGTACGGCACATCTACATGTACCGACAGACCGTTTAAATAACTCATATTCTGTTATACGTTGCAGGTCCTCAAATAGAAAAGTATAGCAGACAGACGTGCCGTTGTCTATTTGTAAACCATGCCAGTAACCAAGTAAATAGACGAATGTGCCGTTATAACAGGCATCGAACGTTGGGGATAGGAGAGGGTGTTTAGCAGACACCAAGGACATGAGGACTAACACACGGGTATGAGGGTGTTCGGACGAACGAAAGGCTCAAGCAGTTCATGAAAGTAAAGAGTCACATGCTCGTCGGCAATCGCATCCTATAACAGTACGCAGAAAATTGAAACATACGGAACCCGAGGACATGATCGCTGCTTCCCCTCTCTTTTGCTAGGACCGTCCCCACTGTAGCCCACACGCTGGGAATACGGCCTACGGATACAAGGCAAGAAACAAGACTTAGCTGCCCACAAGCTGAACACCATGCATGTGCGCCGTGCAATATCCGTTAGCCGGCGCACCGACACTCCCGACCGTGCCAAGCATTCATGGAGCCGTTCATACGATGTCATTTCCAGGTCGGGGAAGCCACTTCAACTTGCGTTTACGTATACGTCTGGGCATACATGCACCGCTGCCAACAAATTGATGTAAACTTCAACTGTGCGATGAGGGAGGCAAAGACCATAGACAGAAGGACCTTGTGTGAACAAAAGTTTTACAACATCTAGTGCGGGGTCCCTGGGTTATAACATTCGCTGATATACAGATACTTCACCACCTGTCCCATTACTGTTCTAGGCAGGTCACGGCTTCCCGTGCAGTTGCGGTAGTTATGCCACTTAGGGCTAGCTGGCGATACCCCGTTCGGGGAGGAAATATTTGTTCTTGTTGTATTATACGGAGTAGATGGAGTATGTCCACTACCACTCCCCCCTATTCACTTCGAATTGGTTTTTTTTTAGTATACGCCGGAACTTACAAGGGGGGTTGGTCCTAGGGCCCTAACCTGTGCAGATCTCCATGGCCCATCCACGTTGTAGCTTTCAATCAATCAGATAAGATCAACTGACATCATGGCCCCCCCTCTTGTGGTTCCGGATGAATAACTCTCCGAGAGCCGCTTGATCCCTATTTCGAGGACAAAACACCCAACGAGCCCCTATTTCCTATGCTACAGTATCATGTAGGCCAATACCTTTCTTTCCATTAAATTGTAACTGGCTGTACGCATACTTCGTAACCTACGTATTGTGTTCATACTTCTCAAGGAACAGACTCGCTGTTATACAACATTCACCTACGGAATAAGATGCACATCCTTTAACCAAGATGAAGTGGGCCGAGGGTGGAGGAGCGAGTAAAGCCGGCTCCGTCCCCACAGCTATGCAAGTCGAGGGCAAACGAAGAAAAAAAAACAGTCCGATACTTGAACCGTGGACAGGCCGGGCTAGAGTGGGCCCCAGGCGTGCCGTGTTTCCCGTGTTGCCCAATAGGCCCCCGTCTTGGATGCCGGACTTTTACTTGTACGAGTAATTACTCCGTAACTTGTCAAGTCTAACTTTGCTGTTGGCTAGCTGGTCCCATTGTGCCTGGAAACTTGAGGGTTCGTGAGCCTTCGCAGACACTGGCAGTATTTCGGACGATTTATCCAACCTCTTGGCCTGCACGCCTTTCTGTTGCATGACATCCGAGGGAATTGGAAAAGGAACATGTTTATGTCAAGAATAATGACCACGACAAGGGTGAGGGATAAAGTACTTATATAGGAACTCTATATAGTATAGAAAATAGGGTGGCTATACTCTACTAGATGTACCTATACCCCCCCCCTAGGTAGGAGGATTTCTCCTAGAATAACTAAGTTATATAGATATTATATATATATATTAATATACCTTAATACTACTAATAATGCTCCTTTAACTCTTAATAGTTATAAGCCCGGCGCCCTATAACGTTTAATAAGAGACGAAGCTATCGATACTATATCTATTAGTAAGCTCGTTATTACTTTCTATATACTACTTAAGGGAGAGTTATAGTATACTAGACGAAGTACCTATTACGCGATTTTATAACTATTACGAAAACCCTTACGACGTAACCGACTGTATTACCTATCTAAAAAACGATCTAGAAGTTAGTTAATCGATCGCTAGTATATCTTAGGTACCTAGTAGCAATTTAATAATAATACGTGTGAAGGGCTAACCTTACTAAACGTTATTAGTGGCCTTAATAGAGTCTATTATTCGATAGAGAAGAAAGGAGGAAAAGGGAAGGAAAAAGG
>FYEV01001628.1:362982-462982 GCA_900188565.1 Geosmithia flava | reverse complement strand
CAAGGAGACGATGTAATAACATGAGGAATATCTCCGTGGGACTGCCCGCGTTCGTGCAACTGATCCTTTCCATTTGTAGGTCTATACATCGTCTGTGGGTGGTCTCAGGTCTACAGACGTGACAGGGGTATCGTCCCTAAGGGATTGCAGAGGAGGCAGAGGAGAATTTTACAATACAATAACGAAAAGTCGTAATAGGATGCAGCTTGATTGGTCGTGTGTGTTATTGGCAGTGCAAGTGATTACTAAGAAGAAAGGAGGAAGACGATAAGAAGTGTGCGAAGGGACGGGTCATTCCTTAACTCAACGAACAGGACGAGGAATGTGCACATTCAAGGTGATTTTTCAAAAGAAAGAAAAGATGAAAAGAAAGGTGATTGATTGCTATCGTCTGCACGATAGCAAGGTTAAGTATTTATAAAATCTGCAGGTAAGACAAGAACAACAAAGTAAGAAAAAGGAGGAATGCATGATATCAACACATCACATCAGCAGACTGTCTGCAAAGTCTACAACCTCTGACTCAACATCTTTCTCGAACAATTCTGAATAAGAACACTTGGCATCTTCCTTCTTTGACCCTTTCTAATTTGGTCTTGTACAAAACCAGAAAGGGGTGAAATTATTTGATCCATTGCTTTCCTTTCCTTCGGCCATCGATAGAGACTAGCTATCCTTGGTAAATTGGAAGAATGAAAGGGACATGTTTTGGGATATTTCCCGGGGCGTATTTAAGTGCAGGCAGTAGGATCCCCTTCGTTGGTCTATCAATGCGATCGATAGCACCGTTCAGCTGTGTTCTACTACCAAATCTTTATTAGCCTGCCATGGGAAAACTACGAGTACAACAACTTCAGTGAAAGAAGAACTTTCCTCCGAATAGCACACAGGCTGTTACGGTTCTACCGATGGTGGTCACGTGGCCATGCCACGAGGTTGGTGAAGTCTCCGCGCAGCCGCTACGACTCTACAGTGACCCACTTTACACATAGCTAGGAGGCTCTGCTTCACTTCCTTTTTCCTTCCCTCTTCCTCCTTTCTTCTCTATCGAATAATAGACTCTATTGAGGCCACCAATAACGTTCAGTGAGGTCAGCCCTTCACACAGGCCACCTATAGAACGAATTGACAGTGTTGAGATTATCCTCTAGTCTTGTTATTATAACCAGGATTCCAATGGTTGCCTTTCATATTGTTTCATCTTATTTGGGATTTACCTCGTGGTCTCGCTGTTGGACCTGATATCTCCCTAATTAGATTCTAAAAGACTATTCTGGTTTTCCCTCCGCAATATGGAAACAGTCCCACAATCCTACTTTCAATGAGTGGATTTTGACTTCTTGTGGTCAAGAATTGTCTTTCTGTCTGGACTCTTGTCTCCCCTCAATTGGTTACGAGCATCGTAAGTATTCGCGAGTGGCACAAAATACTGAGTTTGGGGTCAGGGAAGCCAAGGGAGAAAAGATCGAGAACAGACAAATCCTCACAAGAAGAGGGAATGCCGCCACAGGACGGGAGGGAAAGGAAGTTCCCGTGGTGATGACACTTAACTGGTCAAATGGATGACAAACAGACAGGACACGATGCTTTTCCAGGAGATCTCGAGGCCTGAAAATGACGTCTAGTGAGAGTAAAAGATGGAGAGAGAGTAAAAGAGAGAGAGAGAGAGAGAAAGAAGAGAAAAACACCTTGGAGAAAGTTTCGAGGGTGGTTTTGTCAAGGATGTGCGGTAGGAATAAGTGAACAACCGAAATCCAAACAAACGTGGAGATCAGCCAAGTTGTCCTTCAACATAGCGATCTTTCCTTCTCTGTAATATGACATGTTTCTTTCCTTTATTGCATTTGTCACGAACTCAGTGTTACTCTCCTTGTCCAACTAATGGCCAGAACCCTCACTTTTTGTAGTACAATGTAAGACCAAAGCAGAGGAAACGAATACAATGATAGGAGTAATCAAGCAATGGGAACAATACCGATAAAAATTACAGGAAAAGTGGAAGTAGCAAACGATGGACATCGTGGAACACGACCTTGGGTGTTTTTGGGCCTCCTGTCACGACATTGACCTCCGACTCAATATCAGTGTGAACTTTTAGTGAAAAGGCCTGTTAGTGATGCAGTGGTGGAGAACGAAATAAAACCTATAAGTAGATTCATCTCGCAACCCCCCTTCCTTTTTGGAACGTGCTTGTCTCTTTGTGCTCCAATATCTACGACTTGTCGTATGGTGTTCTGCCTCATAAACCCGATGATTGTCTGTGGCTGCACATAGCTTTCTTGACTTGACCCTTATCACAATTACAATGTACAGTGTCGTACTTTTTCTCCGTTGCCAAGAGACAAAGCAGAGACGTCTTTGTGGGACCTAACAAGCACAGTGGCAAGTCCAGTGACGAAGGCATAGAGGTGTTTAATGAAGTTGCCGGACCAGACACTTTTGTAGATGTGGAGGGCTGACTTGGGCTACATGTACATATAGGTGTTGGTTTTCTATGACAAAGACAAGCGATCATGACGGACATTTCGTGACAATACAGAACTGGATTGCCATTCAGTAAAAAAATATAAAACGAAAAAATTGTAGCTGCCTAAGAATATACTAGACTAGGTAGAAATGAATGTAATACAGCTTATATATCGCCTATTTTCGATAATAAACGACGATTTCTCAACACTGTGCACCGTAAAACCAACGCTGGCGTCGCTAGCTCCCCACTCCCTAGGTCCACGTCAATACATGTGCAATCGATATACATCCTATCTATTATATATAAAGCTCTTTTATTTGTGCCAGAGGTCCTGTGTCCATTACGCATTCACAACTGCGTGGTTCACGGCCGACAATCCCTTGGTTTGCGTCCTCACCAACTCTTCTTCACTGTCGCCGTGCCCCCCCCTCGTCACGCCGCCCTCCTTGGAGTCTCCGACCTCAGTGTAGTGATTCTTGCTCGAGCCCATAGGTGTCATTTGAACCCCACGGTTCTTTGAGTTGGAGTTGGAGTACGAGTACTTCGAGCCAGCCTTGCTAGCCATTGGCGCGAATTTGTTCAGGATGATGTTGAAGGACGGGATCGATGCGGCAAGAATGCCAATGTTTGTCTCGATAATAGACCAGTACATGGCATTCGTGATAACATAGGTCGGGTCGTCAGACGCTAGCATTGGAGGCACGTAGGTGATTCGGACAATGGAAGAAACACAGGCACTGTATCAAACGTATTAGCCGACTGATGTTATGGCTGGCGGAAGGGGCTCACTCTTACAAGAGACCTAGGCAAAGGATGACGGCCACGCCAATCTTCTTGCGGGGGGGCATCTGAAGCTTGATGACAAGGGGAATGGGCAACGTGTATGTCAGGAGATCTGTGAAGATATTGACTGCGGCATTAGCCAAGTAAAAGGCATTAATGTTGACGCATTTCAGCTTCTCGGGCGGTATGGTAAGATCCCAAGCGCCCCGAACCGGGCTGCATTGGAATATACACGCCATCACGTTTGCACCAGCTTGACATGTGATGACCCCCATTAGTATCATTGACAATTTGCTCAATGTCTTGTCTCCCAGGCGTTTGTACAAAGACAACACTGAAACTTTGATGAACCCCAAGCAGGCATTGTAGAAAATGGAAGAAAGCCAGACGATTTGGCTATACTTCATCATGTTCTCCAGGCCACGACTCTGGACATCATCAATATGGCTCCCAAGCCCGTGTGCCACAGCCGCAATGGTGCATCCGATGAAAGCCCATGCCAGAAGCTAGTAGTGTTAGTTTGCTCGTCACACTGAGCAGGAAAGTTGTCCTCTCGGGATACTTACAACAGCGCCGCAAATCAGATCTATTCATTCAGCTTCATTAGTAAATTAAAAGAGACGGACATACGGAAGTTGACAAGAACATACAGTCGTCTGGGCCGATGGACTTGGAAATGAATACCCGAGCATAGATGCGAAGAGACAATGTAATGAAGGAGATGACAGCAAAGGCAACCGCGATTCCGTTCACCAATGGCCCTCGAGAGTCTGCCATGATTCTGATTTCCACGTTCTTATTGGTAAACAATCAAACCAACCCAATGTTGGAGAGGAAGGAGAAGGAGTTGAGTGAAGTCGGAAGCCACAGACTTCCATCGGGGGGAGGTGGTTTAAGGTCTTTGGATCCGGTTTAGAGGAGGCTACATTTAACTTGGTCGCTTTACTGGACCACTGCCTACAATACCAACCAACAGCATAATTACTCCAGATCATCGTTGGCCAAGGTCGCCTCCACTCATCTACTACGCGTCTGGGTGTGCATTGCGGGAAGTAGGGCGTGATTGGGGAAGAGAACCGTTACAGAATTTCGACAACATCCGTGTTATGGATCGGCAGCTCAAGTTCCGTTCCTGGACGTGTAAGGGTTGTTACCTGTTGGTTCAACGTCGTATTCCAATGTGCGAGTAAGGAGTCTATTACACCGGAAGCTGGCCCGCCCGCTTGAAGAAAGGACCGTTGGAAACTAACAATACTCCTGTACTAGTGCATCAATTTGCCGCTTTACTAAACCGGTATATTGTTGGAAGATCACGGTAGGCCTCCATCTTCTTTCTTTTTCTTGTGTCATCTCACCCGCGCGATTGTACGAGTAAATTAAATCGTAACCCCCCGAGTTGCCCTTGCTTTTTCCTTACGCTACCAGTCCTACTCTACAAATAATGCTGCTCCGCACGGTTGAAAACTTGAAGTACTGGTACGAGTGCATTGCCAGGAACCTGCAAGAAGGAGGCGATCCACCCTCCATGACCAAGTGGGCCTCTCATCTGCACTTTTTTGAGTGTGCCTCTGGACTCTGCGCTCTTTCTTTTCTCTTCCTTTCTTTTTGTTTTCTTTTTTGGTCCCTTGTACCCTTTTATTCTTTTTGCTTTTCAGCCTGCAAACCCCGAACACGACTTTTGTTTCGTGAGTGCAAGTTATCCTTGACCGGCAGTGGCCCTTGCAGATATTCAAACATGAGATAGCTGGGATTGTACGGCGTAAATGTCTCATTTCTATATATTGCATAACGCACATGTCGATATAAAAACGTCTACGGAGTACAAGTATATACTTGCTTGTGTACTCCCTATTACGGCGCATGGAATACCTGTACGAGTAATAGCGAGTAGGGGGCGTCCTATACGACTTGTCTTATAAATGGCAGTTGTATTTCATTACTCCATAATGTTACCATGCACCGGCAAGCTGGAGGGGCATGGTCAGGCGTCCGGAGAAAGAAATGGCCAGCCATGATACATGTACCCCAGGTTTGGGACTTTTGTTTTCACTACCATGTATCTCAATCTCTGCCTAGGAGTACGAGTATATGTACGGTAATAGCACTGCCATCGACTAATAGATGGAGGTATGAGTAGTGTTGCGTATTCGTACGGAGAATTATTATTAGTAGTCTCGGGCACCGGCTATGAAACGTCACCAAGAACGGCACTACGACAGAAAAGTCGGGGCCGTTGCCAAGGCGAGCGGCAAACGGGCTAACGGCAAGTTTCCGCGCTTTCTGGCGGGTCCATGGTACAGTGTAGCGTACTACCAGTACGGAGTAGCATAGAACTGGAAGACAGAGGAACAGGGGCTTTGCCATGGCAGAGCCCCGCAGCCTGGCAGATTTTTCTACGGCAGGGGTTCCCTGGTTGGTAGAGATTGGGGGCGTCGGCACATTTATGAGTGCTCACATTACTACGTAGTCCATACATGATACGACTACTCCGTATGACACCGTACAACGAATAGCTACCCGTACTCGGAGCCCAGGATACCAACAGCCTACGAGTACAAGAACACACTTCAGCTTGCCCCATTGTCGTTGCCCCATCCCATCGTCGTTGCAATGTCATTATTAATCCCAGTCTTGACGAGTTCGGATCAGCGCCTGAGCCAATGAAATACGACCAGTCTCGGATTTCATATCCGTATTTGACACTTTACAGATTTAATAACCCGCGTATTGTATCCGTCGAATAGGGGAGTCGATATTAGAAGAACGGACAATGACTGCAACTCTGCCCCACCAGAGCCTGTGGTTTGCATTTCGGTCGACCAACAAGTCGGTGGTATAGAGAGTGACGCGACATTGTCCAAAATCGTCTTCGTCTCAGTCCCCGCAAGCTCTCCTTCTTCAAACTTTTGTCACCTTTTTTTGGTTAGAGAATCAGCCCCCACGGTCAAGGAGCGGACGTGAGCAATACACCATGGCTTTGCTCACGATTCAAAATTTCATTCTTGCCGGATTGACCTATGTTATAGGCATCGTGGTAAACCAGCTTGTTTACTATCGGCTGTTCCATCCTCTAAAAAACTTTCCTGGTCCGTTTTGGGCGAGCGTCACACGATTGTGGATTACCTGGCATAATGTTCAGGCAGACGAATGCGAGACATTCCGCAGCCTTCACAATCAGCATGGTAAGTGGCCTTGCGGGAGTATGAGACTCTGAGTCCTCTTGGACGCTTTTTGACAGTGCTGTATGTATGTATCCAGGTCCCATCATTCGCATCACCCCCACGATGCTTCTCGTGAGCGACGCAACCAAGCTTCCCGATATCTACTCTCGAAATGCCAGCAAATCAAAGCACTACATCACGGGAAGTTTTGGTGAGGTGGAATCCTTGTTCAACATGCAGGATTCTGAGGTCCATGCAAAGTATCGCAAAATCACTGCCCCGTCCTACAGCTTTACCAACGTCAAGAAGATGGAGCCAATAGTCGACGAGCAGATTCACCGTTGGATAAGTAAGCTCAACGACATGTTTGCCTCGACCAACCAAGAGTTTGACTTTTCACCATGGGCTGTGTATATGGCATACGACGTGATTTCGTCCGTTGGGTTCGGTTCTCCCTTTGGCTTCATTGAGCAAGGACAGGATGTCGGGGGGCTTATTCAGGGATTTCACGATGGACTTGTGCCCTTCGGTATCATGGCGCGGCTCTACCCCTTCACCAACTGGGTAAAGGGCACATTTCTTGGAAAATACCTGGTAGCAAGCCCAGAGCAAGAATCCGGCATTGGTACATTGATGCGATTCCGCGACCGACTTATTGAGCAGCGTCGCGACGACATAAAAAATGGGACCACAGATGGCCGCATGGACCTTCTGCAAAGGTACGCTGAGTTCCCGCGTATTATTGTGGCATCGAAATACGTTCTAACTGACTCTGGTTTAGATTTATCGATGCCAAAGACGAAAGTGGTCAGCCACTTGATCCCGAGTACATCAAGGCTGAGGTTCTCTTGGTTCTTCTGGCCGGCGCAGACACAACGGGAACTGCGTTCCAGGCCCTGATGCTGCATCTGTTCTCCAACCCTACTGCCTACAAGAAGCTCTTGGCCGAAATCGATGACGCTGCAGAGTCCAACAAATTATCGACCATGCCGCAACATGACGAGGTGCTTGCCCATTGCCCCTACTATGTTGCCTGTGTCAAGGAAGCCATGCGCCTCAACCCGTCTGCCCCGAACATCTTTCCTCGTCTGGCCCCCAAAGGTGGACTGCAGCTCAATGGCCAATTCGTTCCTGAAGGCACAGAGCTCACTTGCAATCCCTGGCTTGTGCACCGTGATCCAGATATTTACGGACCGGATGCCGACGAGTTTAAGCCTGAAAGGTGGCTCGATGAGGAGAATGCCAAAACGTTTACCAAGTATAATATGGGGTTCGGCTACGGTGTGAGGAGTTGTCTGGGTAAAGACATCGCTATGATGGAACTGTACAAGGGACCGCTACTGTTCTTTCGCTCATTCCGCCCCACAATCAAGAACGAACAAAACCCAGCAAGATACGTTGTGAAGGGAGGAGTGAGCTACTTTGAAGATATGTGGCTCAAGATTGAGAAGAGGGCATAAGCATGCATAGCATGACACTGAAAGGGGTGGGGGGCTTCAATGTTTCTCAACATTCCATAGGTCAATTGACACCACCAAGTTGGCGAAATAAACGGAATAGATTTTTTCACGCCGTACCACGTCCATCTGTTACACTTTTTCTAGGATGAACTCCAGAGTCTCCTAACAAAATCGTTTTCCTTTTTTAAAGTTGAAGATGGTTTCGAGTAGAGCACATCCTTGCCGACATGTACGTACTCCGTCAGGTATTAAGTGGCTGCCATGTAAGTGGAACATTACGGTATACCCTATACCTGATACATACCGATTCTATACACTTCACGGCGCCCCAACAGTTTCGTGGTAATTAAACCGTATCATCATTCATGTACGTTATTCTCAATTAAAATTGTGGAACAATCAATATATACGCATAGAGGTGCGTCGTCTAAGCGGGGAGGTATTGCCAGATGGTTTTAAATATATGCATGTTTGTTGCAAGCGGCTTTGGGTCTGGTCACAACGAAAAATATGGTGGAGACGACGGGATTGTATTCCACAAACACAATGTGAAAATGCCCCCGACGAGGGAATACTATTAAAAACGAAATGTCCCACTAGGTTTGCATAGGCTCTCAGTATACCAATCTTGTTTCATGCGACCGTTTTTGTTACAACGGAGGCAAGGACATTTTCAGTCGGCGCAAATCTGTCGCCCTCGCGGAATGGGTCATCATGGAATTCAGCATCTTTAGCCTTGTCAAAATCCAAATCAGGCTTCAGATATCCGTGTTTTTTTGCCTCAAGGAACTCAGTAGCAGTGTACGTAGCGTCGGGGTCCAGAGGCTTATCCTTTCCGAGACGCTTGAGGACAGGCGACTCTTGGAAAGGGTATAAAGGAAAATCATCGTTGGGCCTGGAGAAGTAAAAAATTCCGACGCGGAGGCACTGGACTTGATCCTTGGGAGGTGTCACAACACGATGGATTGTGGCTGGGAACAAGCCTCCGGTGAGAAGTTCGAGTGCTTGGCCGACGTTGACAATAAGTGTATGCGGCTTGTACTATATAAATAGTCAATGGAAGCCTCCTGGGATATGTGATTGAAAGAGACGAATAAGTAAAAATGGGAGTTTAGATGACGTACCTCGACCCACTTAAAAACGCCGGAGTTGTGTAGAATCTGTAGAGCACAGACAGGTTGGGAGAAGAGGATGGAGAAGGTACCCCAATCAGCATGGGCAGGCATGAATAGACCGCGAGACTTGGCCGTTGCTTCGGGGCTGAGAGGTGAATAGCTCATCTATGGAATGAATCAGCATTTCACTGACATTTGTCCATATATAAGTGATGTTGAAGAAGAATATATAACTCACATAACGATAGTACTCAGTACTTGATTTCCCCGGAGAATGAGTAGCCATAAGCTTGTCGATTGGCATTTCAAGGCACATTGCCAAGAGCTCAAAAAGCTTCCTCTGGACATCGTCACGCACATGAAGCATCACCTTTTTTATGCTCTCCAGGTGGGGCACCAGGTGCGGTGGATGCTTCCTGTCATGCTTGTTGTCCTTATAGAGCATGTTATAGAAGTCGATCTGGCACAAGTATTTGTGTAAGTGGTTTTCGTAACGTAAACGCATGTATTTCGCGAAGTGCCACTAACCTCCTTGTGGAAGCCTTTGCCTCCTGCCGTTTTAAATCCAACATATATTCCCTGCCTATCCTCTTCTGCAGTAACTAGAGTGCATATCAGTATGGGCTATCCGATTGTATATTTGGTTTCACTATAATGGTTTACCTTCATAGGGGACTTTGTCATGTGGATCCATCGTCATGGTGGCGTTGCAGAGGTCCATCTGCTGATCCCAGACATCATTCGAGATTCCGTGGCCGGTGATGGTAACGAAACCTTCTCTGGTGAAAGCATTGTAGAACTCTGCAGCAAGCTCTTTCCGCGACTCGGGGTCGTCAAACTTCGAAAGGTCGATGTTGGCAAGTTCGATATAATCCACTTTTATGGTCAACAGTCATATCAGCTCATTCGTCCCCGTTGATAAAAAAAAAAAAAACGAAACAATAAGAACAACATTGTCACGGGGCTCACGTGGTTCATTTGTTACAGGCGCAGGGACCCATTTGGAGATATGAGGGGGTTTCTCGTCCGCCAACATCTTGATCCAATTATTTATTTCGTTGTTCACAGATTCAGAATCGCGATGTTCCTCGTTCAATGTCGAAAGGCCAAGGGGTCCAGAAAACAGGAAGAAATCATGTTATTCGTATGATCAATGAACAAAAGCCACAGGGCTTGTATATGTATCAATGGTTCTTGGCTCTATCGGCGAGACAGCCTGGTAATCGACCACCTCGGCGGTAATTTCACTGAGAGCATGTTATCAGAGTGGAGGTGGAGGTGGAGGTGGAGCTCCATGTCTGATCGAGAAGAAGTGGAGGCGGGCGTCGCCGATAAGACGTTGGTGTAAGTGGTAAATTGTTACTGTTCGACTCGTAACAGCATGTACATGTAGCAAGGTGCATCTGAATCCACACGATTATCTACCCGCTGGCGTTATCTTTTTTAACATCAAGCGTCTTCCCTTTGCTGGAAAATGGGCAATTATAGGACAACGCATTGTCAAAAGGACGTTGTGGGGGTGCCGTTAAGTGAGGTATCGTTGACTCTACACCGTGCCAGATTATAGCGTTAGATTGCCGAATATGCATTCGTTGTTAGCTGGCAGCCATCACGTTACAACTCGTTTGTACAATACTACATGTATGTTTGATAAGGACTGTATACAGATACATTATAAGTAAAGGGTTAGTAAATCAATGATATGTTTCTCATATTTTAGGCTGTTGCGCCAAACAGTTTCCATCTCACGTTTTCAATCTTCCCAAACCCCCACAAAACATTCGATGTCTACAATGGAGGCAGCAAAGATCACTGCAACAGACGCACCAGGCGTCAGCTCAGCGGCAAGTAACAGGGACGGATCTGTGTACGAAGTCAAAGATGCCCCCTCGAAAAATGTCGACCCAGCTTTAGCTGTCACTGGAGGTGAATCCATCGAGTTCACTGCCGAGGAGGAAAGGTCAGCTCTAAGAAAGATTGACTTGCACATTCTTCCCCTCATGTGTTGGGTTTATGCCATTCAGTTCGCCGATAAAGTCAGCCTCAACTATGCGTCTATTATGGGTATCAGAGAGGATGCGCATCTAGACCCCAACTCTCAACAGTATAGTTGGGCATCTAGCATCTTTTATGCCGGTTATATATTCTGGGAGTAAGTACACGTGCATGTACCCAGTAACGTGCCACCACGGGCGTTTTACACTTCGCTAACATTCACATTAGGTTTCCCACCACCTATTTGCTGCGCAGGCTTCCCATTGCAAAGTACACTTCTATCAACATCATCATTTGGGGTGCTGTCTTGACCTTCCACGCTGCTGTGTCTAGCTACTCGGGGCTGCTTGCTGTGCGATTCTTTCTTGGTGTGTTTGAAGCTACTGTTACGCCGGCGTTTGTAATCATCACATCAATGTGGTATCGCAAGACCGAGCAAGGACAGAGGACTGGACTCTGGTTGGCCTGTAACGGTATCGCGCTTATGGTCATGCCCATCATTGGCTATGGGTTATCGGCCGTCACCGACGCAGCTATTGCTCCTTGGAGGATACTCTTCTTGGTGCTCGGCCTCGTTACCGTTTTTACAGGTTGCTTCTGCTTCCGGTATATGCCTGACAATGTCCTTAATGCTTATTTTCTGAACCCCCGCGAGAAGACGATCGCTGCGCAGCGTCTGAAAGATAATTTCCAGGGTATGGGTGACAGGACCTGGAAATGGTACCAGTTCTATGAGGCCTTCAAGGATCCTAGAACCTATCTTTACGTTCTTTTCTCGCTGATGATGAACATACCCAACGGCGGAATCACGACATTTGGCTCCTTGACTATCAGCTCCTTTGGATTTGGAGACCGGCTTTCTCTTCTTTTAGGTGCACCATCCGGGGTCTGCGATCTAGGAGGGAAGCTCTTCTTTACGTGGGCGTCTGATAAATTCCGCGACCGCAGTCTCTTCGCGTTCATTGCCATCCTTTTCCCCATGATTGGTGGTATTCTTATGATTGTGCTCCCCCAAGACGCGAAAGCTGGGCTTCTTATCGGTTACTATATCATAAGTGTCTCTGGTTCGGCTTGGGGACTAGTCATGGTCATGATTTCGAACAATACGCTGGGATATACGAAAAAGGCTACTGTCAACGGTCTTCAGATTCTCGCTTATGGCGCCGGGAACTGGATTGGCCCGCAGACCTTCCGGAGCAGCGAGGCCCCCCAATACCCCAGTGGGAAGACCATGGTCGCTATTATGTATGGTGCGTCCGCTGGAATACTCCTGCTCATTCGACTGGTAAATTGGCTGGATAACAAAAGGCGCGATCGCATGCAGGCAGCGAATGACACGATTGAGATCACCGAGGAAGCGGAGAGGCGCAAGTTCCTTGACTTGACGGACTTTGAGCAACCTCATTTTCGTTACATCCTTTGAGGCCAACTGTATCTATAGATGTCAAACCCCTCGGTCCGTGCATCCTAATGAGGAGCGACCGTTGGTTCAATTGTACATAGTATTGCTGCTATCCGTATCACGTACCCCAACGGTCGCACCTGTTGACCCGATTGATTGATTCGTCCCCTTTCTCCTCTTTTTTTCACGGCAGTGATCGTCAGGCCCCTGAATCATACAACTATTAATTGTAGCTTTCCAACAAATTTATTGTACAAGCCCCCGTATCATCCGATCCCTACGCGTCATGCACCGCGCATGTTTCTCTCTGTGGCTTAGCATAATACGTAGGTACTGCTGTTGTTTTCCATGCCTACGAGATTGAACTTGCGTGTTGTGCATATTTCTTCTGACGTCTGCCGTCCGTACATCTTCTTCAGTATACGGCAGCACTGCGATGCCTCTGGTACCCAGTCACGTTGCGTGGTATGCCGTAGGAGTTTGGTCAATTACATGTACTCGCAGTTGCACGTACGGAGCACTCCGTGCAGCCGGAAGTACTCGGTAACCCCACGGACCCACGTCGAAGAAATGCCTCGATGTTTTGTTTCCTGTTCTATCATGCTTTGTTCCGTTTTCGCTGCGAGAAAAGTCATACTAGCGAACCGCGTGATTCATTTCAATCACAATATTGACTACATGCACATCCGTTGGGCATTGGACAACACGGCTTAATGCCAGCAGGTGCTCGTGCTTCAAGTATTCATACGTACATAATATACTACATGTATTAAACCTCTAGGAAAATAAGCCAATTATAAGGTATCGGCCTGGCAGCTGCTTCTTGGAATGTCAACGAGTCATTGCTTCTAGTTGCCTTGCAGTGCCAGTAATATCCATGCCTCCGACGCCAGTCATGTAATTTCTAGCAACGGAGCGACGCGCAACACCATTACGATTCCAATTTCACCCATCTAGAAGCAACAGACCATGAGGGCTGATTGACAGTGAATGATAGTCCACTCTAAACAAATGCCGTATCCACACCGCGAGTCTACACGGGCGCATTGTGCCAATCCCACGACTACGCCACTGCCGAGATCGTGAACCCCAGTTTTCCAAGCCATTAACCGTGCGCAAATGGATGCGGGCCGGATAACCAAGATCCCATTGGCCAGCTTAAATCTAATGCAAATATTCTCATAATACCATGTTGTTGTTGTATTTCACGCCAGTTCCAACCATCTTGACATATATATATATATATATGTATAAACGATCTTCAACTATGTATGTGGCAGGCTAGAAATCAGCACTCACCCACGACAACCTCCGCTTCATTCTCGCCCAACCTCAAAGTCAACACAATGCGCCAAAGCACTGGGCTGGCGGCTGCCTTTGCGGCTGTCTCCACTGCTTCGTCCCTCAGCGATATCTGCAAGATATCCAAAGTCCAAGGTGCTCTTCCTTCCAATGGTACCCTTCTAGGCATTGACCTCCTCCCGTCTTCTGTCACAGCTGCTGCTGTGTATAATGCGACCACCGGAGGCGGTATGATGGGCGGATCATCTTCGGAGACTTACAACTACTGCAATGTGACCGTCGCCTACACGCACACCGGAAAGGGCGACAATGTTGTACTCAAGTACGCCTTCCCCAGCGCCTCGGACTTCAAGAACCGCTTCTATGTTGCCGGTGGAGGAGGCTTCTCTCTGTCCACCGATGCAACGGGCGGCCTTGCCTACGGTGCTTCTGGTGGTGCCACGGATGCCGGCTACGACGCCTTCAACGACAGCTACGACGAGGTCGTCCTGTACGGCAATGGATCAATCAACTGGGACGCAACATACATGTTCGGATACCAGGCTCTTGGCGAGATGACGCTTGTTGGAAAAGCCGTCACCAAAGGTCTCTACGGTCTTGAGGATGATGACAAGCTCTACACATACTATGAGGGTTGCTCCGACGGCGGTCGTGAGGGCATGAGCCAGGTCCAGCGATACGGCGGCGAATATGACGGTGTAATCGCTGGAGCGCCGGCTTTCCGCTACGCCCAACAGCAGGTCCACCACGTGTTCTCGTCCGCTGTTGAGAAAACCATGGACTACTACCCTCCCCCTTGTGAGCTTGACAAGATTGTCAACGCTACAATCTCTGCCTGTGATGCCCTTGATGGCCGAAAGGATGGCGTGATTTCTCGAACGGACCTCTGCAAGCTCAACTTTGACCTGAAGTCTGTCATCGGAGAGCCCTACCACTGTGCTGCCCAAAACAGCAGCTCCCTGGGATTTGGCTTCAGCAAGAGGGCCGAAGGAAGTACCACTAGCTACCAGCCCGAGCAGAACGGCACGGTCAGTGAGAAGGGCGTTGCTGTTGCCCAGGCCATCTACGACGGTCTTTTCAACTCCAACGGCGAGCGCGCCTACCTTTCTTGGCAGATTGGCTCCTCGCTGGATGACGCCACTCCGACATACAACTCGAAGACGGGGAAGTGGGAGCTCGCTATTCCTTCGACTGGCGGCGAGTATGTCACCAAATTTGTTCAGCTGCTCGATCTCGACAATCTGTCTGACCTCGACGGCGTCACCTACGATACTCTGGTTGAGTGGACGAACACTGCATTCTACCGGTACTACGACAGCCTGCAAACCACGTACCCGGACATTAGCACTTTCCGCAAGTCCGGTGGCAAGCTCCTTCATTACCATGGAGAGTCCGACCCCAGTATCCCCTCTGCTTCGTCTGTTCACTACTGGCAGTCTGTCAGGAGTGTCATGTATCCGAATGAGACGGACCAGGACGCAGAGAAGGCTCTCCAGGACTGGTACCAGTTTTACCTCATCCCTGGCGCTGCTCACTGCGGTAGCAACGACCTCCAGCCTGGACCCTATCCTGAGAACAACATGGACATCATGATCGATTGGGTCGAGAACGACATCAAGCCTCAGCGCCTCAACACCACCGTTTCTTCCGGAACGTACGAGGGTGAGACGCAGATGCTTTGCCAGTGGCCCACGCGACCTTTGTGGAAGAACAACGACACATTTGACTGTGTTACTGATAAAAAATCGGTCGACAGCTGGACCTATGAGTTCAATGCTTTCTCAGTTCCTGTATACTAGTTTCACCTATTTTGTAATAGTTTAGAAAGAGCACTATGAAATTGAGTCTCATATGTTAATATACGCTATGTACATCGAGCATGCTTAAGTATATGTCACCACTCGAGGCATGCCATATAAGGGCATCATATCTCTTCTTTGTCATCACACATGATGAATTTTCTCATTTGCAAAAAAATGGCCAAACTTGAGCTCTGGTCGTTTTAGAGATTTTGGGGCGATCATCAAATACCCTCCTCCAGTACTGCCGTTCTCACACTGCGTTCCCGAAAATGCCAGCCACCTTTCCAGGAAGAACACTACCATTAATGAAGTCAATCGGATGTTGATGATCACCAACATAGCCAACGCCACCAGCAGACTTATCTGTATTACGCATGAAAGGTGTCAGCACCAGAGAATATCTTGTCACACTGGTTCAGGTTGGGACACTTACACCAGCTAGTAAGCTGAAGCACATCCTTGGGCAGCTTGCGGGCAACTTCAATGGGTGTAGAAAACGCCTCATCTTGATCCATGCGATAATAGTCACGCTGGCTGGAACGCAAAAGTCAACACCAACCTCGTTAAATTTGATAGTTCGGGGCCTAGTGGAAGAAGATGACCAAACTCATGTGTATAGTACTTACCCAAAGCATGCAAAGATGGTGCGGACCGCGTCTGGGTCGGATTCGTCACAGACATTCTCTCCTGCGGCATGATATAGAGCTATAATGCGACCGAGTCAATATCTGTACTTTTCCTTCTTCTTGTTCGTGTTCCAAACGTTGTTACGTGGTAATATACTTACAGCCAAGAGTAAACAAGGCAGAACCGGCTTCCATCTCGGCGTAGGTGCACTCCTCGATTCTGGGAATACGGTCAGCTGGCCAAAGGTGACTCCCAGGGATCACAGCAGTTGCCTGAACGTATAGGATGTTAGTTTATTGGGGAATTTTCATGGGAGTTGATTTGGCTCACCCCGTTCTTGAACGTGCACCTTGTTCCTGCCACGAGACAGCCAAGCATCGGTGTGAATAGGGGATTCTCGGGATTAGGCTTGGTATGAAACGGCAAATAATCCTGTCGTTCACGAATTAGCCAACCAAGTACCATCGTATCCAATGTGCATATGAACTAACCCGGTGGAGCGGCTGTCCCTGTGTACCGGGAGCAAGCCGAAGGGCAGCTGTGGAAGCCAACATGTAGCCACTTTTCAGGGGCACGAGCTTATCGCCGGTATACATTGAGCTCGTTTCGCTGCGGGCGTTCACGTCAGCGTGTAAGTTCTTGTCGAATTCTAAAAGTCACGCACCTCAGAAAACGATCCATTATACCCTTCCACACGTCTTGGCGGGTAGCTTGAATGACGAAGTCCGGCATTGTGCCCAAAAGGCCCTGTTGATGAAGGATTTGTCAATATTCGACACCAATCTTCTTGATAGCAGCATGATGTATGCGACATACATATACACGCTGCGTCCCCTCGGGAAAGAAATCATCCCCCAATTCTGTCTTTGTGGTGTTATCCATCTCGAAGGCCTGTTGACGGCTGACAAAGAGGGCGTCGGCTTGAGGATGGGATCAGCCATTGTTGTTTGCGAATAGGATTGTAGGGGGTATTTGAAGCGGGATCTATACCTTGACGTACAGCGTCCTCCATGTACTGGTTTGAAAGGAAATCGGATACGATAACGCCTCCGTCCCTCTCAATTATGCTGATGATTTTGTCGAGGGGCTCTGAAGCTTCAATGGTGACGAGAGAAGGAGGAGCCATGGTGCGCAGTTTGAATCTTGCGCCCTTTACAAGTAATGGGATTAGAGCTCGGTGGTTGTGTTGTATATGAAGTCTGGATGATGCATATACGGTTGGTTATGCCATTGTAGTGGTCGACGCACATGTGCCGTTTATATATTCTGTTCTACAGTCAGAGATACAGATGATTCAAGAGTCTGCGCGTTTCAATACGTGTATGCATGCTGTATTTTCTCCCGGTACCAACATTCCCATTTCCGCATACGAACCCATGGCTTTACATCCCATTGGCTGGATAATCACAAACTGTTTTTATCTTGCCCATGCGCGTGTCGTATCTATAAGCGGGTCCACGGCTGCATCGCCCCCGCGTGCTGGGAATAAGGCTTGGACCAATCCGGACACACATCCCGGAATGGCTCCAGCCAGCTGGGAGCGTGTTGCACTCTTCTAAGCCGCTGATTGCTAACGATTGACTACGCTATTGCTTCTCGTATCTATAAGCGGGTCCTGGATTTGCTTCAGTTTGGGAAATGCAGCAGTCTGTTAACGCCTCAATGGGGTCCATGGCTTATACCCCACCCGTAGATGGCCCAGACGTAAACGGACGCTAGCACCAGATCACTCATAGTCCAATGTCCGAATGCCTGAACCTGCTAGACCAAGGATACCTCAGCTTTTAGATATCTGGCTTATCATACATGTACCTTCAACCGAATGGAGTTGTACTCGGTGCAAATTCGCCCGTAACCCTGCTCCAGAATGATTACGGCGGATTGCCTGCCTCGCCCTGACGGGATTCGTATATCTTCACCAACTCGTCGTCTTTTTCAATGAATTGCGTCTTTCCAAGTGCATGTTCACCTTGAACTTTTACCAGCTACGCACCGTAGTCTTCTCCATTTCGCAAGTCGTCCAGTCACGACTCAACCCCAAGTCCGAACGAAATCCACAACCATGCATCGGGAATCCTCCTTAGATGCTCCTACGTTCAATGCCGACAAGGGAAAGATTGGTATCAATGAGCAAACCCCTTCCATTTCGTCCGGGCAACAGTTCGAAATTGTATATTCCTCCCCATCAAACCCCCAATTAACCAGAACACTGACAATGCAAACTTAAGGGTGCTGCGGTCCTCCCGGATCAAGGAAGAGAGCATGACGGCATTCAAACTGCCGTCAGAGACTCTGTCCATCATAGAAAGCTCAGCTCCCGTCAGATTCAGTTGACATCCATCGCGGGATCTATCGGCGCGTTAGTCTCCCTAAGCCTCCGCCTTTGAATTGCATGTATCTAACAGAGCTCTTCCAGTGCTCTTTTTGTAGCAATTGGAGGCGGCGTCACGAGCGGTCCAGCGGCGCTGCTGGTAGCCTTCATCTTCTGGGCATTTGTTGTTTTCTGCATTGCCCAATGCCGTACGACCTTGTTCCTTTCCGATACATTTTTTTTTTTGAAGACCCCGGAATTGACATTCATCTACGCACTTACAGAGAGAGAGGTCGTCACCTTATTCCCTGTCGACGGTTCCTTCATTCGCCTTGCTGGTCGAATGGTTGACCCGTCATTGGGTGTATTGGTTGGCTGGAACCATTTTGTCAGTATTCTGTAGCACTGACCAATGTTTCCTCATATGCTAACTACGTGTACTACGTTGCACAGTTTTCTCAAACTTCATTTGTCATTTTCGAATGCACAATTGTCAACACACTAGTTGAGTATTGGGGCTATAATCAATCCCCTGCCATACTGATCTCAGTGTCTTTGCTTCTATACATGAGTCTCAATGTATACAGAGCAGACTTTTTTGGCGAGTTTGAGTGTGAGTAGAAATACCCCAGTTGATGCACACAGCCATTCCCTTTGTCTGGTGCACATTCCCTCGCTCTTCTGAAATCGATTGTCTTGGATACGCATACTGACGCGCTTTTATTTGGATCCGATGCAGTCTGGATTGCACTCGGGAAAATCGTACTGGCATGTGGGCTACTTTGCTTCACCATCGTTGCTATGTTAGGGGGGAATCCTCTTCATGAGTACGTCTATCTCTGATTCTTATGGCGATATTTAGCCCCTCGTGATCGTCCCTAACATCAATATTTTATCGCCTGCAGTCGATTTGGGTTCCGGTACTGGACAGATCCCACTCCGTGGGTTGGCGACAGCCATTCGTCTCGCCTTGCCTCGTTTGTCAACGCGGTGAATGTCGCAGGATTCTGCATGGCGGGACCAGAATATATATCTAGTGAGTTGTGCCTCATATTCCACATGTGCGCAACCCTAACCTGGCTTGTACAGTGATTGCTGGCGAGGCAAAGGATCCCCGAAGAACGCTCCCTCGTGCATTCAACACCATTATACATCGCCTGGTATTCTTTTTCATCGGCGGCGCGCTCTGTGTCGGGGTAAGTTCTATTCCTGAGCCCCAAACGTCCCATGCTGATGCAGTTTTAGGTTCTTGTCCCTTCAGATGATCCCACGTTAGTACCACGTCCGCGTTGTTCCCCATTATAATTGCTGAGAATTGTGTAGTCTCGTCAACGGTTCCGACTCATACGCTGGCAGCTCGCCATAGTAAGCATGAGTCTCTCAATATGCTTTGGTGTGGCTATTTCTAACGAGAAACATAGTGTCATTGCCATGGAAAGACTGAAAGTCCCTGTGCTTCCATCAATAGTCAATGCCTTGCTTATTACCACTATATTGTCAGCCGGAAACGCATATATGTTTAACGCGTCGAGAAGCCTTCATGCCCTTGCACTGGATGGACAGGCCCCGGCCGTTTTCCGTCGTCTTAACAAGAAGTACGTCCATCATTTCGTCCTGCTCCACGTTATACAGTTTTCTAACACCCTCATTCATAGTGGCGTGCCTTATGTGGCCGTTCTTGCTGTCTCTGTTCTGGCTTGTCTAGCCTATCTGGCACTAGGTGCTACGACCTCGAGAGTCCTCGGTTGGATTCTGAAGTGAGTTTATGCCATTGTCTCTCAACGCTTCCGAGAAAACGCATGACTAAGTGTTCAACCTGTTTAACATAGCTTCTGCACCGCTGCAATGATGCTGTATGTTTCAAATGTCTGCTCTCTTATAACAATCATACACGTGCTCATAGCTACCTTACAGGAACTGGACCGTGATGTCATTCACATATATTCGCTTCTACGCCGCTTTGAAAGCCCAAAATATTGATCGTGGCTCTTTTATTCCTGACAAATCGCCATTCCAGCCCTTTGCAGGCTACTTTTCCTTTGGATGCTCCTTCTTGTTTCTATGGTGCGCATTCCCGGGCATGGCCGTCTTGCAAACGACAGTATACAACTAACTCCTATGTAGGATTCAAGGATATGCTGTTTTCCTCCAAGGCAAATGGGATGTGGCTACATTTATATTCAATTATGGCATCGTAAGTACATGCATCAACACTTTGGGTGTTGGACCTTCTATGTGGACAGTATGGCTTGCTAACAATGTCGCCCCGGGAAATAAGATTGCCCTTACAGCTGCTATAGGCCTGTCCTGGAAGTTCATCAAACGTACATCGTTCTATTCAAGCAAACAGGTAGACCTCTCGTCTTCCCTGGAGTTTTTTGAGGCTCTGGATAGCTACTATGCCCAAGAACGCGAGATGTCGGGTCCAACTCTGAAGACCAAGATACTAGGCAGGCTCCCCTTCAAGCTGAAGAAAGCTTCCACTGTATGAATACTACATAATGGACGTCAACATGATTCGTGTGCGTTTCCAGGTCAAAGATTAGGTATTGTGGGATGACCCATTGATGGAACCAGCCAAAAGGTACATGTACATCTAGATTAGCTACTTGTACCCCAAAATAACTACCATGATCGCAGTGCCCATCCCGTGTGCTATGTTAAACCTCAACGAGCAAAAGCGGACCACTCGGAATATTGACTTCGGTTAAGTCGAACGATTTCAAGAGCCTTGCCAAATGAGGTACATCCCATGGAAGCATGTCGGGGGTTATGAGTCCCCTCGAGGTAGTGAGCATCATGGCCTCCAGGATGTTGGCCAACTCCTGGCTGTCCCATATTCCTTCCTTGCGCCAGAAGGAGCGAAGGAGTCGTATTGCTCGCCATTGGATTTCGGGGTCCGTGCTGGACACACAGGGGATTGCAATGCTGAGGATGACACTGCCTTCAAATGAGAATACCGGCTCAGACTTGAAGGCGTCTGATGCTATGAGAGATTCGACCCTTCGCAGGATCTCTTGAAAGTCGTCGGGGCAATAGTCGCTCCAAGCCTTGCATTTCGTCCATCCCGACCATAGAACCTGGACAACCGAAAGCTCCCTCAGACGAAGGAATTCTCTTGCTGGTAACTTGGACTCGTCGACATGATCCCGAAAGTAGTTGAATCGTCGGTTCCAACGACCAAACAGCATTTGTAGCTCCGCGGTGGGTATTGGCCGGTAGTCTTCCGGTACATGTGAGGGGGTATAGGTCTCTGGGCGTTGGATACCACCGTTACTGCATTCTGAGCATGCCAGCAGCTTTCGGCGAACCACGGTTCTATCAGCCTCAAATAGCTTGACGATGTCGTAGAACACCCTCTCGGCCTCTACCACTGAGTCAAATGTTTCGGCTGAGTTGACAAGGTTATCATACATGATATCGTGCAAGTTCAGATCCGCTGCAATCATCTCGCGTGTGTATCCCCAGACGTCGTTGCTCAGGCGACATAGTATACTGGCGAAGTCGTTCAAGAATTTCGGTGGCCTTTCAGATATGCCGCACGAGCCCGACTGGGCTAGGGCTAGGTAACGAGGGCTCTGGGCGTCGGTTTTTCGGTTCAATAACGAGATGAGTAAAGTTGAGCCGGCCTTCATATGGCGAAGCGACTCGGCATAACGGCCGAGCAGGTTCTCTATGGCGATGAACGTGACACAGCATGTCAAAATAATTTCGATATCATCCCAGGTGGCCACGTTCATGGTGGGTTTGACAAGACAAATTGCTCCGTTGTACCACTGAATAGAACTCTGGCGGAGTTTGCGAATGTCTTCGCCTCCGTTTTGCCGCTGTAGCTTGAAAATGCGATGCGCATTTCCCAAGGCGCAGATGGCGAACCTGATTGCATCGACGGAATTTCCCAGCCGAAAGGCGTATTTATACCAAAAGTCTGTCGTGTGAAGGGAGCTCTCGAGATCTTGCATGATGTATGTTATAGCGTTGTGGAAGAGCTGCAAATGGGCTCGGCCGCATGAATTGTCGTTGGCCAATTGTCGAGGCAAGACTGTTTGATCTTCCCGCGGGGCTGGAGCATAGTCGAGCGGCTTCACGGTCCGGGTTCGTGATCCAAGGGCGCGCGGCTTACGACTCGGGTTGCTCTCATAGCCCTCGCAATGAATGCACGATGCGGCACAGACACTGCAGCCTGGCTTGCGCTCGTCGCATTTGATACGACGCCTCCTATACATGGACCATTAGCTAGAGGAGAGGGCCTTGAAAATTGTCGCTCGCACATACTTGCTGCCGTGACGGTTAGTCTTTCGTCTGAATCAACATTGAATGCACGGTATACATCACGGGGGATGCGGGCAGTAGTACCAAGTGATGCAACCAGTCCGAACTCGGGGAGCCTTTTCCCGCGTCGACCTCCCTCTAGAAACAGTCGACATTCTTCCTGACCAGGAGGTTTCCGTCGCCAAGGTTGTACAGTATATGATTTTTTTTGGCATCAAATTACATGGGTGTCAGAGGGGCGAGTGGCATTCGTGGATGCGGGGACTTGAAATCGTCAACGAATGATTGAAAGGAGGTTTCTAACAGATCGGGGTGTTTTAACACGAAGGGGTGTGAAGCTTATCAGCGACTCGGGGTCCGCACCCTCCCGTATCGCTTTGTATTGTCTCTGATAGGGTACAGCCACATTGCTACTCGTACGGGGTACAGTGTTGCTCATTAGTCTTATCTTGACAGGGAAGATAAACCCGCCTACGAATACCGGAGTACTCGCAGCTTGGCGAGATAAAAGATTGGCCGGGGATATACTCTCATATTGCGGTTTGCTTCACGGGAATATGAGGTGTACAAGCTGTTCGTATAAGAAACAAGATGTGTTGGTGTATACGCAATATTACACCCCTCTATTAAAATCGTAGATCTCGTTTATGAACATGTATATGTAACAGACGGAATCGGGCTTGCCGGATGATATTACCGGATGATGACCCTCTGAAGGTTGTTCATAGGGTAACCTTTTCCCGGAGGGTTCCAATTGATCTCAAGTTGCAACAGTCGTACATGTACGAGTAACACTCAATCGTACCGTCCTACCCCGCGACTGTTTTGAGATGCGGGGCTTTGATTATGGACGTTACTAATGTTCTCGGAGTACGGATTCTTGACCGCTTGACCCCTCATCCATAGGACGATGAATGGAATTCGGTCCGCCTAATCTTGATCGAACTTAGGCCGGTTCAGGTTCTTGCGGCGTAGCATACGGAGTACTTGTACGAGACATCAAGCCCCTCTTTTGTTCCCAGCTACTGTAGTTCATGTAGTAATGGGTCCGCGGCCTACTCCATTGACTACTCGTACATGTATTGTCAATCATACATGTACGAGATGGCACGGCAACTTACATGTATGCGGAGTATTACGGTATGGTAGTATTAATACTACTCCGTGCCTGTATTCAGGTTATTACTACGAACATACGAGTACACATGTACTCGTACTCCTAGCTGTACGGGGTTTCTCAATACTCGTAATTGTACGGAGTACTCCGTAAGGCAGTCTATCTGTATTCAACCAGCATTAACACAATGTTATCCAACCGGCTGGTATTCACCATGATTCATACTCGTCGTACATAATACTAGCGGACTGCAGCTATATGCTCCCTGCCGTCCGTGTCAGCAGTGTCAGCAATAAGTGGTGCCACCGCATTCTGATTTGATTACGGAGTACGGAGTAATACTCATACAATGCAACGCGCTGTTCAAAATGAGCAGTCACAATATCCAATTTTCCATCGTATCGCGCCCATGATTCTTATTAATACTATTAGAACCTGAATTGTGCACTTTGAGGCTTTATTGGTGCCACACCTCGAAACAGGGTCTCGCGCAGGGTCCAGTGGCGGGATTTGCTTTAATGCAGGAGACTCTGTTGATACATGGAAGCGGAGCAGAGGATTCAATGGAGTAAGAGTCCTCGTACTCGTACGGAGTAGCGGGGCGAGGGTAGCACATTTTGGGAGACCTGCAGGTAGTCCATGTGAATCTCGTTTCCTTATTCGATGTACGGAGTATGAACAGTCGTGGGGTCCATGGTTTTTCTATAAGGCTGAAAAAAACCACTCCCTAACTCATCCTACCGCTACCGGGGTTCGGTCACCGTGACTGATTTTTTTTTTTTTTTTTTTTTGGACATTTTACCTTGGTGCATCAAGGGAGCGTTCATATATTTCCAAACCCCAAACGTCTAGTAAGGGGAACCACAATGGAAGAGCTCGAGTGTGTTGTTATTGGTGCCGGTACGTTTTGCTTTGTCTCTATAGGCCCTATTTTAGGAAACACTGATTCCATTTCTCGCTAACATATGAGGCTGTTTTAGGCTGGTACGGGCTTGCTTCTGCAAAACAGTACCTCCAGTTCCATCCTGGAAGTTCGTTTGCAGTTCTGGAGGGGGAGTCGAGCATCGGGGGCTCATGGGCCGATCACCGCATATACCCTGGGGTCAAGAGCAACAACCTCGAAGGGACATATGAATATCCCGACTTCCCTATGGATGTGGATGCATTTGGGGTGAAAAACAATCAGCACATACCGGGTGATGTGCTCAATGCGTACCTGAAGTCATATGCCGAGAGATTTGGGATCGCCGATCTAATTCGGTTCAACAGCAAGGTGTCGGTGGCAGAGCATGTCAAGAACGGTGATGGTGGCTGGGTGTTGACAGTAATTAATCGCCATACCAGCAAGGCGAGCAAGCTGTTCACGCGCCGGCTCATTGTTGCAGGCGGCCTCACATCGGAACCATTGCGGCTCCCCCGTTTCAAGGGCCAAGAAGACTTTGGAGGTAATATTTTCCATGGAAAAGACTTTCTCCAACAGAGGCACACACTGGAAAAGGGCAACACAGTCACTGTCTTTGGCGCGTCAAAGTTTTCATGGGATGCTGTGTATGCATACGCTCAAGCTGGTGTGAGAGTCCACTGGGTGGTTCGAGGTGAGAGCGCACTCGAACGCTGCCGTCACTTATAATCGTTTTGGCCAAATTTACGTGTATCTGACAACAATCAACTTTAGAGTCTGGTCACGGCGCATGTTGGATGTCGCCCCCGTTCGTGACGCCGCTGAAGAGGCGCATCGAGGAGCTGGCTAGTAAGTCGCTTTTTTTCGCGGTGACATATGTAACTTGAAGCTACTCAAAAGTGAAGAAATGGCAGTCACTCACCATTTTGATAATATTTTTCGTTAGACACTCGCTTTTTGACCTGGTTTAGCCCATGTATATGGGGGGCTGCAGATGGCTACGCAAGCATTCGAGGATTTCTGCATACCACCATTCTCGGCCGAGCCATTGTCAATATGTTTTGGCGCATTCTTGGTGGTGATGTCCTTGGCGGAAATAACTACGGTCGGCATCCTAATACGGCACAGCTGAGGCCAAGGACAGAGGCAATGTTTACTGGCCCAAGCTTCAGCATATTGAACTATGACGAGGATATTTGGAACATCATTGCCAACAGCGGTTTTGTCACCGTATACACGGGCGAAGTAGACCGTCTAAGTCCCGGGATGGTTCATTTGTCTGACGGCACAGACTTGGAATCGACAGCTATCCTCGTCCATACTGGTTGGAGCCATGTACCCACTATCAAGTTTCTTCCGGGGAACATGGAGGGGGAGATTGGACGGAACTACACGGACTCCCAGGAGGCCGGCGAGGCCGACCTTATGAGGCGAGAGAGACTTCTGGGGAAGGCTGACGAAGAGATACTCACCTTGTTCCCCCGTCTCAGGGACCAGCCAGTGTGGAACAAGAATTATGCCCCTTTGGCTGACGGGCAGGGTGCTGAGAGCGACTACCACGACGATGACGAGACGACCACGGTATCCAAGTCTCCCGTGCCATTCATGCTTCATCGCTTTATAACCCCTGCTTCTAAGCAACTGCTTGAAAGAAGAGACATTGCATTCGCCGGCATGGTTTCCAACTTCAGCAATCCCATCACTGCGCATCTCCAAGGTTTATGGATCAGCGCCTACTTCAGCGGAAGGTTGGATTGTGATCCAGCTGCTGCTGTCGGAGATGCTGATAGCATAGAAAAGCTTCAGTACCAGACCATACTTCACAACAGATGGGGGAAATGGCGCTACCCCACCGACTGGGGCACGAACAAGGCCCCCGGGTTCATCTTTGACGCTGTACCGTACCTTGATCTTCTTCAGAGAGATCTGGGCCTCAACCCCCACCGCAAAGGTAGCTGGTTGGCTGAGATGTGGAGCCCTTACGGCCCCCGGGATTATGAGTCTGTCAATAGCGAGTGGGCAAATGCTCATGCGGGACAGTAGCTACATACGGGCAGGCGTGATGGGGAACAACGGAATGGCAGCATAAGGGCAACACCGGAACTCTAGCTCATGATGTGGCAGATTGATACTTATCAAGGGGGAATGAGCGTTAGCTATTCAAATACTACGGCAAATACAAAGCGGGTATATGTTCAATATATCTACATCGTACATCCCCGCCTATTTCCTGTCATATGTATGGTATTAGTGATTAGATGCGACAGAAATTGAAGGTAGCAAGAGTGCGTTCATGGAGGAAGTTTACTATAGCCGGTGGCCAATGATTTGTAGCATAAACAGCTGGACTTTCACGTGTATTGTCAAAACGCCTTTCTTTTTATTCAAAACGCGATGTGATATTTTCTTGATCCTCCATTCCCAGCTTCAAGCTACATGTAGTCTCAATGGTAGATCGAACCAATGGCCTGGGCGGCAGGCGGGTTTTCGAGTAAGCTTATTAAAACTCAATACTGCACATTGCTACATGGTACATATACATCAATAGGTACTCTCCCATATGGGTTTTATTTTTTTAACTCTCGTTTTCATGAACCCAATGACTACAATATCTTCAACGGTGAACATCTCTGTCTTTCAGGACCGTTCGGTGATTTGAATAGTGCAGTCTGTCTGTCGCTTGGTTGTTGCATTGGTCCACTTATTCCTTGCCGCCTTTGGCGTTTTTCATCGGCGATATCAGGGCGGCTTGGATTTGGCTGCAGTGGGTCCATCTTCAGTCTTCAATCGTTCCATGGCAACACCTGAATCACCTTTAGAACGTCCCGACGATAAACCCTCATCGTCTTGGTATCTCAACCGCACTGGGCGTAGTCTTCTTGGAAAATGTTTGCCAAGTACCTCACTTCTCCCCCGCCTTCAGCAGCCGAAACATCTGCAGTCCAAATGGATCATAGAGAGGGCCACCCCTCTGATTCGTCTCGCGACCGGGCCACCCTGGATCCTCGACCATACCGGTCGCATAGAATCCCTGCTTGTAGCTTTTGCCATGAACGAAAGTCCCGGTGTCGTCGCGATCGATTAGATGAGCCATGTTCTCTATGCCGTGCTCATGGAAAGCAATGTACCTCACGTGTAACCGCCCACGTTCGGCGTCATTCAGACAGAAAGGTCGACAACCTTGTGAGAAGTCCAATGCCGTCGCCGCGGGGTTCACAGCAGCACCACCCGCAGTTATCGCCATCTAGGGAGAACCAGGCGAATACTATGGTGGTGGATAGTACTACATCCTCGATGCACCATGGCGAGGGCTCCGGACCCAGGAATGAATGCGGAGACTCCCCCCTCGAAGCTCGAGATCACGGGCTGTCAAGCCATATCGTTGGGCCTACAGTGGCGCCAGATGTCTGGATGCTAGAGCAGTATATGTCCCCGACAAACAACGGGGCAGTCAGTCATGTTCGTCCAAACCCATACAGTGTCTACTCTATCGATTCCAGGAATCCTGTCGTCTATTTGAAAGTACCGAAGCAGCGGACATTAGCGGCCACGGGCAATGGGAGTTCGGGACTCGAACAGTTTGAGATTATAGAAAATATCATATCTCCCCTTGGACCGCATCTACTGGAGCTGTAAGTATCAGTTTTGTACATCTTTCCTTGTAGTCCCTTCTTGCTTACAATATCCATTGTCAGGTACTTTGATGTCGTCCATCCTGCTTTTCCTCTGTTGGACGAGACCGCTGTACGGAAAGCATATCAGTCAAAGTCACTCCCATATACAATCATTTGCGAGATATACGCTGTCACACTCCTGTCTTGGGATTTATCGCCCAGAATTGCCGCCAGTGGACGCAACCCGCCTGATTTGAGATACATTTGGAATGTTGCGGTCAGCGCCATGCACAAGGATTTCCAGGCACCGAGCATGTCAACAGTTCTTGCCTGCATCCTAGATATACTCGGAAGACCGATAACATCAATTACTTATAATGCAATCAACATTGGCAGTTGTATTGCACTGGCGCAGAGTTTGGGCCTAAACCGAGACCCAGGGAAATGGAGACTGAATCCGAGGCAGAAAAACCTTAGGGTAAAGACTTGGTGGTCTTTATTGATCCACGACGTGTGGTAGGTATTCAATCCTTCTGCGTTGCCTTTATCTCATTTTCGGCTTACATTGGAAGGCTTTGAAATCTCCCGGCACCATTAGGGTCTCACGCTAACAATATTAAACCTCTCTGCAGGGCGAGCCTGTGCCACGGTACGCCGGGCCATATACACCGCGACCAATGGGATGTTAAGTTACCTGAACTGGTCACGGTTCTTGATGATGTGGAAGGGGATGTCGCTGTATCTCAGCCACGCCTTAAGGGGGCACATTCCTTTATTGCTCTCTGTCGTCTCACGCAGCTTCTAGAGGAAACACTAGTCATAGTTTATTCTCTCCGGCCTGGCCCTTTGGAAGATACGCTCAAGGGCCTCCGACGCTTGGATGCAAATGTGGATGAGCTGCAGGACTCATTGCCAACGTGGCTGAACCCAAACAACAAGTCTTTCGAGAGGAATCAGCCTGGAGCCTTGAATTTGCAGCTGTCATTTATCGCAGTCAAGATGTGCATTTCGCGAGCTGCGTTGCAAACAACACGCCTTGCCGACGACGCTGAAGTGCAATATTACCAAATCAGATGCATGAAGGTCGGTGATGCATTTGTAGATTCTGTCATGTCGATATCAATCGAAGAGACAAAGGTTTTCTGGCTTCCTTGTAAGTAGGTCCCGTTTTCATCTTTTCGACCCTGATCATGCTGACCGGTACACTCATCGAAAGATATCGCGTATCACTTCGCATCAGCAGCCACACTAATGATGAGGTGTGCACTGGAAGCACATGACGATAGCGTATCGATCAAATGCGTGCGCAGTGCTCGCCGGTTCATCGACCATCTCCGGGACATGAAATCCCGGGCTAATTGGGATCTGGCCGATATCTGCCTGAACCAGTGCGAGACAACAGTCAAACAGATGAGCGATAATGGTCATCTGAATTCTTGGCGACAAAGGAAGTCAAACATGGAATCACAATCCTCTTCCAATATGGATGAGAGGGATCATAATGCCGGCCCATATCTAGACGGTTTTCCAGGTACAGGGGATACATATGCTGATGGGGGGTTGGGAAGTGAAAGTTTCCTTGAGCAACTCCAAGACCAGGTGATGGGAGATTTCTATTTCCCTGACCTGTGGCACGCATAAGACTTAGGGGTATTCTCTACCGCGGCATTTAGACAGGCTCAAACATTAATATGTTTCCTATTAAACCACAGGTACGACATGTGTAGGGATGGTGATGTTTGTTGCGTTGCGTCGAGGCAATTGAAATACATATTACGCCTGCAATTGAAGGCTGTCCGTGTTCAATGGTGGACCAATATGTGTTGCTTCCTGACTCCAGTCACAGGTACACCTGCTCTCTATGGTACTCCGTATAGGTACATTTGGTGAATCTCTGTTTGTGTGATATGTGAGTCGTTCCTAACTCCTGTTGTTTTTCATTCGTGTTTTTTCTTTCTTTGCAATGTTATTACCGCGTCGTACTCGTACTCATACTTCAGTCTTACATGGGCGCCATTTTCCCCTGCCCGCAATGGTTCATCCTTCCTTTTCAGGAATAGCATCGTAGCGTTCAATCCTGCGCAGAAGACAGGCCATTGATCCTGCACGCGCATCTACCTGGCTCCTAAATTTACCAGGTCATTACTAGCTTGATATTATGATGACCGTTTTAGAAACCGGAAAACACAGTGGACTGTCTCTTGAAAATCCAGGCTGGTCCGTTTCTATGGACCCTTTATATCTTTTTAAACTGCGCGCCGGAGCACTTGTACAGCTATTGAAACCCAGGGTTCAGGTACACTGATGTGCTTCATCTAAGCCGATTGAAAATGCCAGGTATCTCCGTTTAGGGTTACTTCAGCCTCAGAACAGAGTTCTGCTATCATCTACCATATATACAGAGTGTTCCCATATAGTACTACGTCGCATTTGAATGGCTTGGCTCTACTAAGACGGGAGAATGTGTGTTTCAATCCACTTCGAGCATGGGGACGTTAGTCCAGACACCACCGCGGTGTGCATATTTTCAACCACGTGGCGATGATCCTCCGCACGCAAAAGCAATGTCCATGTTCTCTACTTTTTCAACGGAAAAGTGAAATAAATGTAAAGAGTCTTGTTACAATTGAGAACAATTGGGGAAGGTAGATGCGCATGTTCTTGCTGGGCGGCATGACTTTTCGAACCTGCCACTTACACCACTCGTAAGACGTACGCCGCCCAAAGCGAAACGTTCTCCGATCGTGTTCAGCCAAACTCCGATGCACTCACTTATCGACGAAGATACCGGTTCTAGTGAGAATGCCAAAGTCTCCAATGCACAGCAATTAGAAATTGGCCTTAAAACTGACATCCTTCCCTCTTTTACGCAGGATCATCCGCAATTTCGGATATTCCGGCCAACGTCGTAGGATGGGGCTCCGCTCGTGTAAGGCTAGCCACGCGATCCCACGGGCTGAGATCGGTCTAGGGGGGGGGTTCGGGCATTTCGATGTTCTTTCTTAACAAAAAAAAAAAAAAAAAAACAAGAGCATGATTCGATGTTTGTACTTGAAGGGGGGTGTAAGAGAGAAATTTTATTACGGGTGGCATAATACTATATGCCCAAATAGGCAGTTCCCAAATACTGAAGTGAGTCTAGGTCGATCCTACATGAATCCACCACCGAGAAGGCTTACACGACGGTCAACAACTTCACTTCGTAGTCTGCTGTATCTCTAATCATCGGAAAATAGGAATGGCCGTTGATTTTCGTCGATACATGTTAGTTGAGCATATATAAAACCTGACCACCCGGGTGTGTAGCTTTGGATTCGGCTCCCGAACGTTCATGTTGTTATATCGCACCAGTCACTCCTTTGCTGTTTGATACAGCCGTCGCTCCTTACTGACACCTCCGCTCCTTGTTTTTACTGTTGAATATATATTCTTATACAGCTTTGAATTCTTTCTTCATACCCATACATCACTTCAAGCTTCTTCCACTCAGCATGCTCGGCGCCATAGTGTCTTTCGCCCTTCTGGGGTTGGCTGCTGCCGCCCCCCATGCCCACCATCTGTGAGTGAGCTTCTAATGTCGAGTGTTATAATCCAGTTTACCTCGGTTCATCTCAATGTTGATATATGTGCCACTAATACGTTCCGAGCTCGAAGTGGGCATTCGAAACGCGACATCGACTGCAATGTATCTGTCCTCGGTCTTGTACTTGACGACTGCAACTACATAAGCACCATTGGCATGGCAGCTTTGGGCGACAATGCGGGAGATAACAATGGAAATATCTGGATTGGCGACGATGGGCCTAACACATTCACGTTTACCAACAAGGCCGATCCTGCTGGTCCCATCACTCTAGTCATGTGGGACAATCCCACGGGCGACTATGAGTCGTCGTTCATGAACAAGCGCACCCCGAAGGTCACTTACTCGCTGGAGGCTCCCGATGACAGCGTGACGATCTCTATTGAGAATGGTATTTCTGGCGGCTGGTCCGCCTTGAACAACCGATTGACTATACTTTCCGTTTATGGTCAAATATACAACACCTGGGGTGAATTCACCACCGGCGACTACGCCACCGTTGATGTTAGCCGCGAGGTGAACATGGGAGGAAACTCCCTGTCTGTCACTGTCGAAACGGGCTGCAAGACTGATATGGATACATGCTCCTTCCAATGCAAGGATGGAGCAAACGAATGTGGCGACCCCGGTACTTACGACCTGGTAAACTGCGACCCCGACACCAACCCCAATGCAGCCACTGGTACATACGATGGTGTTAACCCCGAGGGTGGATGCATGGGTTGGGACAATGGTGGTCACCTTGAAATCGAGCTCGGTATCTAGTTCTTCAGCTATGTGCCCTGCCCTTTCTTGTATATAATTCTTTTGTCTTCTTTTTTTGTTGATACTTTCGGCCCTCAGTATGAGAGCACATGTTTATTTCAATCCGACAGTGGTTGACCTTTTCCGCTTCCCAATAATGCCCCGTCTTCCCACTTGCAAACAAGGCTCGTTTGACCAATAGCCAGTGTATGTTTGTCTTTGATTTCTGTTTTAAACGTACTTGTCCATTAAACTGTCCCGTGGAGTTGCTTGGGCCTTCTTCTTCTTCTTCTTCTTCTTCTTCTTCTTCTTCATGGAGCATAAGACACACGACGAACCAGAGATGTTTTGATGTCTCTCACCCGTGGCACGCCACAAAACCCCAGTGTAAGATCTAGGTCGGCTAACAGGCCTCCCAGAACCGCTTCTGCGCCCTCTTTCCCATTTATTCCAAGCCCGTAGACTACGGGGCGTCCAACAAAAACGGCGTCGGCGCCCAAAGCCAACGCTTTGACAATGTCGGCACCTGTGCGTATTCCCGAGTCGATCATGACGGTACATTTGTTCCCGACAGCTTTGGCAATCTCGGGAAGAACCTCCAAAGTCGCCACAGTACCATCAATCTGCCTCCCGCCGTGATTACTAACGATGATTCCATCTATCCCGTGGTCTGCGGCCAGTATCGCATCATCGACACTCAAGACGCCTTTGAGGACAATGGGTCCATCCCAATGCTTCCTCAATGTCTGGAGGTCATCCCACCCATGACTATAGCCAGGGAAAACTTCGCTTACCCAATAGGCGGCAGCGGCGAGTCGATTGCTTTCAGGAGTCGCGCCACCACTCCGCTTGGCGAATTTTGCACGGAATACAGGATCTTCAAATCCAACGTCGTTGCCATCACCAACAATAAAGGGGACATTGGCGGTGTCGAGATCCGTGGGCCTCCATGCAAGTGTCCAGGTATCCAGAGTGACAACGAGAACCTCGTAGCCTTGGGACCTGGCTCGGGAGAGTAGCGACGCAGTTATCTCGTCATCTGTGGGCCAATACAATTGAAACCATTTAGGCCCTGCGTCACCACCCTTTGACAGCTCCTCAATTCCAGTCGAAGCGGCTGTACTCAACGTAAAGGGGACTCTGAGAGCGGCGCAGGCGTTGGCAGTTCCAAGTTCCTTTTCCTCGTGGTAAAGCGCCTGGACGCCGATCGGGGCCATTATCAGGGGTGTTTCTAAAAGCGTTCCGCTCTTGATTAGATACACCTTTAGTTTCCTGGTATGTTACGATGGCCTTACCATATCTCTTATTAAAGAGCTTGATGCTCAAATCTCTCGGCGTAGTTGGCACAAGGACCCTGGGGGCCAGATTCCACTGACGAAAAGCAATGCGATTGGATTCTACCGTAGCAGACTCGCCCGCTCCTCCCTTTATGTAGTCAAAGCCTCTCTTAGACATGACGTTGGATGCTTGCTCTTCCAAAAGATTCGGATCCGTCGTCACTTTGGGAAGCTGCTTGGCGAGGAGGCCTTTCTCGAGGAGATGGTGAACGTACGCCGCATGCTGAAGCGGCTCTGTCTGATCAGTATCCTTGTTCATATTGCGGTTTAATATCAGTATGTTTCCGGATGGTGTGTGAGATGAAAGGGAAAAGCAGCTTGCTTCTTGAGTGTCGGGTACACGTGTAGTACTATGTAGTGTGCAACTCGAATATGTGAGGTCATGTACTCGTACGCACACATTGTGTAATGCACGTGCGGGGGGGTAATGGAAGTGCGGGGGGCGGGGCCTCGGCGCGTGTGGCTACCTCCAAATCATGCGGGGGGGGCAGCCGGATGCACATTGCATAGCAAAGTTTGATGTCTGAAAGGCAGGCATGATCATTGATACCTGGAGTTTGACAACTGTCGGAGGCTCTTTACCCAAAGTAAGCGTTGTTCAGTCCCTCGTGGTAGATTTAATGTAGCAGTCGTTTCATTAGCTGCACGTTCATGATCTAATTGAATGCACACACCCTGCAGTCATGCGGCTACTTTGTTCCTCTCGGGTGGGTGGGGGCAATCCTTGACCGATGCAATCAATGAAGCATAGTTTAATGGTCTTCACTTGAAGACGTCGAATGACAGCATATAATTCAACTGAGAATCCTCAATTCTCCTTGAGCATTTTCAGTTGTGAAATCTATTGTCAACTGTGGTCGATAGTTGGAACATTACCCTGTGCCATTACTAGTAGATTAAACGTGGAAGCGACAGTGCAGTTGAAGAAGGCTATTGAGCTTACGAAAAGTGATAAAAGGTAGACAAGTAAAAAAGTAAAAGTGGACTTTCAATGAAGAATTTTTGACGATATTAGTTTACAAAACGTATGAGCACCGGGTTATTAATATTTTAGTAAGAAATATTTACTGTCGACACGGCTACCGGCCTTAGGATTGATATTCTACCAATAATCAAGGGGCCGAATGCTAAAACAGCATCAAACTGTACCATGGAGGCTACTCCTCGCCTCGCCTCGCGGTGCCATATACTACTTTCGGAGCAAGAATACTACATAATAGATATCGCGAATGTAACTGGCCATAGATGTATTCATTCCGCGGATTGGCTCGTGGAGGTACGGGCAGGTGAATCGAAAAACTCATACCTGCATACTCGTATATGGATTGCATGGATGTCGTGGTTAGCGGCTGTCGGGCAGCGCTCTCATACGGAGGACATGACTAAAAGTCAGGATTTGGATTGCTTGGCGCGGGACATCATCGGAGACCGAGGAGTCCGCAGGGTCAGTCAGCCCCACATACTTGATAAACTACGAGATGTATAGGCGAGTTAAAATTCGACTCAATATTGTTCTCTATTTTCCCCTTGTTACTCCGTATACTCGTACTCCGTACAATCTACAGAGACTTGGTAGTACGCTTCATCACCAGTGCGTGTGCCATCACTTAGATCCATCTATGTATAGTGGCATCAAACTGCATACGTACTTACTCGTGTTAAGCATATTATGTATTATGCGACTGAAATTGCAGACATTGCTACTACTCCATACCTCTCCTACTACATCACTTTAGGTTTCGTGCCTGAACCTTGCTAGCTTTGTTGAACGGGGAAATAACCAAATATGATGGACAAGCGGTGTCATGAGCGAATGGCGAGACCCACTATAAAACTTGAATGGATCATAGCGAATGCAGTCGTCTGTGTACGGAGTACATGTATCATGCATGTGCTTTCGTTCACGCTCGTCTTCTTCTTCTTCTTCTTCTTCTTCTATCTTTTTTTCCTGCTCAGTAGAATACAAAGACAAAAGACCGAGCTAGTAAAATCTCGATGTTTTGACTAATAGTCTACACCTTTTCCTTTCCTTATTTCGAAACTATACTTAGCACTAGCCGTATATTAACGCTCGGCAACAGGAGCTACATTATGTAGTCCCGTCTTGGCAATGCTTGGCGAGCCAAAATTCGCAGCCCGACTCCCGAATATAACTCTTCGTCGCATGTATGGAGTATGGATAGTGCTTACTTTTATTCGTAAACTATCCAGGTCGAGCGAGTATTTAGCGACGGCGCATGGTGCACATGTGGACCATTTCCAAAACCAGGGTCGAAAGGAACATGAATACATGTACGGGTACTATATCCCCTTTTACGAAATTCAACTAGTACTATGGTACGGTGCTTCCCGGCACCCAGTTGTGAGAAAAACATGGTTAGACCCAGGATGCAAGTAGAAGGGCTACAATCAGCCGACGGCCCAACATTGTGCATCATTTCTTTGCACCCTGCATCATACAACGTTTTGTATTCTGCATATGCCAAGATGGCTCAACACTCCGGCTATCCCGTGGGCCATTGCAAGTACCGTGCCCTCGGGTCGGGCCTGGAAGTGCTCGAGATTGAAAGGAAAGGCTGAGAGGAGAGGCTTTGCAATCGAAGCTACAGCACTTTGTGGTGGCAACTCATCACGCAGTGGCAAGATCATACGGCCTTTCACGAGGTGCGCACTCGTAGACAACTTCTCGTTGCTGTGTATCAACGTATTTACCGTGGACGAGTCCGGTAATGCATCTCGTGTGAGCCGCGTCTAAACCTGGATGATGTCGCAACGGAAATAGCGCGGTAGTGGCAATAGCTCAGTTCGGCCTGCAGCACGAGTCCACATGATGGGATCGGTGTTGGCTGAGATGGCGAGTCAGCCAGGGAAAAGTTTTAATTCGACAGTGCCATCAATTCCAGCCCACAAGGACTCGGCTTGGCACACAACCTCCTACACTGTAGCTCCTTATTCAAGAAACCTACAGTACGATCATCTGATAAGATAGGTCGAGACATCAGGGCCGTACCCACCCGCACTAGTATAGCGAGGGTTTGTCGTCCGGGCCTCCAATCCCTATGGACAAATCTCCGTGCGATCAGAAATCCCACGCCATGCTTCGGCAACTCTGTCCCGTCAAGCTGCATTTCGATTCTTGGCATTCGAACCGGCCGACCTACGCGGAGCTTAACCGTTTCGTGTAATATCGTTTCGAGGCTTCCATGTTTTTTCTTCTTCTCTCAAGGAGTCGGCTTCGACAATTTTAAGGTTCTTGTTTTTAATCCCGCCTTGTCCCCCCTCGTTCCTGCCTCCAGTCTTTAAGCTTCTTGTCCCTTTTCCCTCTCGCACTTTCCTGGCCCTCCAAGTTTCGATTATCCTTCTCCATCACCTTCAGCATCTCGCTCCCACTCGAAACCACCGATACCTGGAGACGGAAGCAAAAGAAGCCATCAGAACCATGTCTTCTGTCGTCAAGGAGGTTGGCCGCGATCCCGAGATTGCGGCCGTGGACGAGAAGGGTCTTTCTCAGGACCATGCTGCTGAGGACCATTCTGCCGAGGCCAAGGCTGACTCGGACGGTAGCTCTGAGTTCAAGCAAGATGGTGTCAAGGCTGCCGAGGCCGTCACCGTTGTATGGGATAAGAAGATGCTTTGGCTGACCTTCACCCTGTAAGTGCGACCTACTAGGACCACGCATCATGGAGCGCTTTCTCCCCGATATCAGGTCTCTCCCCACGAACATGTCCAATGGCTGACCGCATCTCCCCCCGAATTAGGCTCTTCCTGATCGAGTTCGTCGATGCCATCATGCAGTCGGTCCAGAGTAACCTCACACCTTATGTTACATCCGCTTTTAGTCAGCACGCCTTGCTTTCGACCACGTCTATTGTTGCTACCATTATTGGAGGTACCTCCAAGCTGGCGATTTGCAAGATCATTGATATCTGGGGCCGAGTCGAGGGTCTGGGTGTCATGATGACCCTGACCGTCGTTGGTATGATCATGAAGGCAACGTGCACAAATGTGGAGATGTACGCGGCTGCCCACTGTCTGTACTGGGTCGGACATCTTGGCCTCGGCTACGTGATTAACGTCGTGGTGGCCGATATCACGTCGCTCAAGAACAGAATGATCATTTACGGAATCAACAGCACCCCTACAATTGCCTCGGTATTTGCTGGTCCTGCTATTGCTCAGCTCTTCTTGGAAAAGGTCAACTTCCGCTGGGCGTTCGGCGCATTTAGCATCATCCTCGTCGCTGTCTACATCCCCGTCTTGGTCATCTTCTGGGCCGCTCAGCGCAAGGCTAGTAGCATGGGCGTTACTCGGCGAGAGAAGAGTGGACGCACCGTCCTCCAGTCTCTTAAGCACTACTTCTTTGAGTTTGATGGTAAGAGAGCCCTGGCCTGATTGACTTATGCATCTAAAATGACACACTCCTGACATCTTCTCTTCTAGTTGTCGGCATGCTTCTCACCATTGCCGGCTGGGCCCTCATCCTCTTGCCTTTCAGTCTTGCAAGTTACGCCCCTCACGGGTGGTCGTCAGGATACATCATTGCCATGCTGGTCCTCGGAGTCTGCTGCCTTATTTCTTTTGGCCTGTGGGAGAAGTTTGCATCTCCTGTCCCCTACTTCCCTTTCCGCTTCCTTACGGATCGCACTATTCTGGGAACGTGCCTGATGTATTGCTTCATGTTCATTTCCATCTAGTAAGCAACTCCCGGTCGTCGCATGAGGCCATAAAGCAGCATATACTGACCATGAGAACAGCTCCTGGGATGCATACTACTCCTCATACCTCCAGGTTGTTCACCGCGAGAGCGTCACCATCTCGGGATACGTCTCCAACTCGTTTTCCCTTGCGGCTTCCTTCATCGCCCCCTTTGTTGGACTGTAAGTGCTTTTCGTGACCTGCTTCTAGCATGTTCATTCTAACATTTCCCCTTTCATTTAGTGCCATTCGCCACTGCAACCGCTACAAATGGCTTGGATACGCCGGCATGCCGTTTGTCGCCCTCGGCACCGCCCTCCTTATTCACTTCCGTCGGCCGGGGACGTATGTTGGATACCTCGTTATGTGCCAGGTCTTCAACGGAATTGGCACAGGCGCCTGGTCCGCTGCAGCGCAGATTGGGGTCATGGCTTCAGTGAATCACCAGGAGGTGGCCGTCGCGCTGGCCCTGTGGGGAATGTTTGGCTCGATCGGTGCTTCCATCGGTCTTGCCGTTGCTGGTGCTATATGGACCAACGTGTTCCCTAAGAAGCTGATGGCTGAGCTCCCTGAGGGCAAGAAGGACCTCTTGTCCAAAATTTACGGCGACCTCGAGCAGCAGCTATCCTACCCCGATGGCAGCCCTGTTCGCAAGGCTATCGTGGATTCTTACGCCAAAGCCCAGCGCTACATGGTCATTGCCGGCTCGTGCTTCCTTCCGCTGCTCTTAATCACCATCATCATGTGGCGCAACATTGACCTCAAGAAGCGGCAATCCGAGCGCGGCCAGACCAAGGGAAATGTCTTTTAAATCGGCATACCTGGTTTGGTGCCGTGTTGGTTTAGGCCGTCTCTGTCCGAGTCCAGATGCGACGTCGTCTTATCAATCTTGTGGTTATATATTATTCCTTTAATTTTAAGTATTGCTCTTTTATGAATTCGCTCACACCACGGATATTTGGCGATGCGGGATCATGGCTTCCTGCCTAGAGAGCACTTGTATACGTGCATGTACATGTACATGTAGGCAGTATTTGTGCGATGCGCGACGCACATGTGAAAGAAAGAGCTCATGAAAAAATGGCACGGTCCATGGGAGGCTCCCCGATGCTTCCCAAAGCACTGTAAGCTACAGATATTTGGCCATGGCCATGTAGCATGAGGACGAGTACGCGTACGTGAACATGTGTCGGCGTAGCATCGAACGTGTAGTATGATGGCATGATAGGCAGTGTATATGTATGTTTCGGCCCGGAAAGACTGCGAGTCATCGCATGCGCGAGGCCATTCTCGATCCCATGGTCTCTATCCCTACACCAACACATGGCAAATCGCAACTGCTCGCAATCCTGGTACGAGTACTCCGTAGCTCATCTGTTAAAACTTACTCGTACTCGTAATGGGGAAGGGCAAATTATAACTGTCTGCAGCGGGTGCTATCCTTGCAAAACATTAGATGATGGCCAGCCAGGTCAGGGATATTCAAGCCACGCACCGGCGATTGAGCCAGAAATGATTTGGCGCACCATGTGATACTCAAACGTAATTGGCCACTTGACCCATGTCCATCACAGGCTTCAAAGTTCCCTGAGGGTTCTCCAGTCTGATTTGCTCATGGCCCCTTCGGCGGGCCGACCGGCCGCAGCTCATCAGCGACATTTTGGGACAAGCAGTATTATTGCGACTTCTCAAAAGGGGTAGCGCGGAGAAAGTGAATTTTCCCAACTCTTTTTTCCCCCATCCTGTTCTTTTCTTCTACTCCGCGTTTGTCGTACGACCTCCGCTCTACGGAGGTCAGTCGGAGGGCTCCACCCGCCTCCCCATGTCCACCCCCTCCTTTCACTCCCCTGTCGCTTCTCTTATTGGGTTGGTTGTATCGAAACGCGGGGTCGTGTCTACATGACGATGCATGTTCTGCGCCTGTCATGGGAAAGTCGTCGATTCGGAGCATCCTCCTTCTTGGTAGGGAAGCTAAAAGGGAATAGGATGTGTGGGGTGTTTTGATTTTCGGTGGAGTTGGGTCTGGGGGAAAACAAAAAAGAACTCGGATCAACCCCATGGGATTCGAGCAAACGGTGTAGAAAGAACCAACGTTTTCTGATGCTAACCCGCACTTGGTAGAGTTGAGTCAAAGAACGGGGTACAAATTGCGCCACTACCACTCATTGGACGGCCCAGACGTTTACAACATTGAAGCTACATACTCGTACAGCCTATAGCGGCAACGGGCCAACGGCTCCCCATGGGTCCCCATGCCCCGGTCCGTTGAGTTGGGGCAACTGATCACGTCGCCATCCCTCCTCCTTCCTGACCCGTCACTGACCGACGACAGACATGCCTCAGCCCTGCTCATAGGTAATGTGATATGACGAAGAGCCTGCCAGTAAATAGCATACTTGCCCATCCGCATAGACTAGCCATCTCCTACTTCTGCCTCCGCCCCCTCCCTCATTCTCTTCCCTTCATCAACCTCACTTCCTCTCTCTTCACTTCTCTTCCTCTTTCCCTCTTTCTTTCCATACGCGAAAGTCAGTGTCCGTTGGTTCCTGCACCACAGTACTTCCCGCCTTGCACGACGCCACTCGCATAGTATCGGCCCGCGGGCGAGACTAGAACAGGGGACAGGACCAGGCAGCCAAGTTCGACAAGAAATGTGATTGCTCCTGATTCTGCCGACAGCCAACACCATACACTATTGAATCCATCCTGATACTTCCTGGCGCCCCCTAGCGACGCCTCGACCCAACACTGCGGGGGCGGTATACGCACTCAGCGCTGACAGGAGACAACCTTCTTCCCTTCGACGTCTCGGCTACTGCCGCTAACCCCATAATCTTACACGCTTGGCACTGGCGGACGTGCGCGCGCACACACGCACTCACACACACTCACACACACCATGGACCCTGTCGCGCGGGACGACACCATCCATGAGATGGCGTATGTTGGCTTCTATTAGACAATCCCCCGCGTCCCTGTGCTGACATCAAACGTTGTAGAAACTCCTTAGCCCGTCTGGGGAATAACCCCGCAGATTTATTGACAACCAGTTCCTCTCCGTCCTTTGCACCACCCGCCGGCGTTCCCTTTGGATCTCCTTCTTACCATCATCAGAACAATAACTATCACTACCAGAACCGCCATTTACCTCCGGACTCCAGCCCAAGGTCAAGCCCCGTCTTGGATTCAGTCATTCCATGGTCCACAGTTGAAGGCGAATCGACGTATATCCGCCCCTCCAACGAGTTCAACACCGGACGCCGCCTTTCGGCCAAGAGTGGCAGTATGCAATACCAACACCACGGTCGGAGGTCCTCCATCTCATCGTCATTGCGCACTCGTTCTTCGTCCACCACTTCAGCAACATCCCACATGCAGTCCCCGCGGAGCCACGCCAGCCCCTTCCCGGCTCCTTCGAAGCCCCTCCCGGCCGTGCCTGCCTCGCCACCGTCATCTATCGCCCCGTCGCATCATATCCCGTCGCAAAACTCATGGTCTGACAAGTCGTCGTTCGTTGACATGGACCGCTTCTCGCAGTCATCGTCTTCGGCGGGCGCTCCCACCAACTCATCCGAAGCCTCGCGGTCTTCGCTCAACTCCATGCTTGCCCGCCCGTTTGTTCCCCCGAGGCCTCCGGAGCACCTCAGGCCCGGTCAAGTACCCAACTTCAGCAATGGCGCGAGGTTGCCGCCACCCAGGAGTGCTGTCGATGTGCTGTTCTCCAAACAGCTTGTAGGCGCCGAGAAGCGCAAGACCAACGCCATACATCACCTGGACATGTCTCTTTCATCATCAACAGTAGCGACCAAGCACGGGAATAACATTGTCAAGTTTTGGTCTGTACCCACGGGCACAATCATTACCTCCGTCAAGGTACAGGCGTACATTGAAGCCCGCGGTCGTTCCCGCGACTACATCGTTCGCAGTCACACCATTCTATCGGAGTCGGCGCAACTAGCCGCCATCGCAACACACTTCGGCAGGACCATTGAGATCTGGAATTTCACCAAGCCCAAGCGTCTCCAAACAATTGATGATGCTGATCGATGGGTAGCTGGCCGCTTCGAGTCGTACGACAGCGGATGGAGCGCCCTGGCAGCCTACCGCGCCAGGGAGTCCGCCATCGACCTGTTTGCTGCCACGACACGGGACAAGAAGCCATTTGTCAAGGTCCGCACAATCGATCTACGAAAGGCCGGACTTCCGTTGCTTCCTCAGTTCCCCGAGCTCGCGATATCTCCGACGAGTCCACTCCTTGTAGCCGCATCAGGGCCCCGCACCCCCCGCGCCGGGCATCCACCACCCGACCGCGAGACTCTGCTTATCGCCTGGGATATTTCCGACTACCGCGATGTGTCAAGCCAGCCCTACCGAGTCGTCCGCCCCTGGCAACACCGCGAGCTCGAGACAGCCCTGCCATGCGAGCTAGTCGTCTATGGTGACCTTATCGTCTCCATGTGGATCCCTGCTGGCCACCGCACTGTAACCAAGGCCACAGCAACCGGCGACTTTGAGTACACCTTGGCTCCGTCCCCGGTTCCCTTCCGCTACGTTCTCGTGTGGGATCTGACCGAGAACTCTACGCGCACATACGGGATCCCCAATACGACGTGTTGCATCTCCCCCGATTGCCGCTTCGTTGCCTACTGCCACATCGTAGACAAGCGCACCAAGCTGGCTATCCTCGACGCCCAATCCGGAGACGAGCTTTGGTCTGTCGGTGGAGAGGGTGCGCAATCATCGCTCCAAAGCATTGGTGACCTGGCAAAAGTTACTGAGATTGGGTTCTCACCAGACGGCCGCCATCTTATACTCGGTGACAGCGATGGAAATGCTGGTCTGTTTGATGTTAGGGACGCCATTGAGTAAAGGGAGCAGAAGGGGAAGAAATGAAAAAAATAAAGGGGCTGGCAGTGACAAATCTCAAGTGTCTTCTTCCGTGAACCAGCAAAGGTCACATTAGCGTTTGTTCTTTTGGCGTCATGGGTCGGTATGGATACTTTGTTCGTTTTACTTTCGTTTAACCACTATTATTTCAATAATTTGTACGTTTTCTGGATGAGATCAAATGCTGTTGCTTGTTGCTCCTTCGTGACCGCAGTATTCAATTCCATCTACCATTTGCATATACATGTACATGTATGTATGTGCGTGTAACCGACAATACTTCGATTCACCCTACACCATCCACTAGAAAGCCACCCATATCATGCACATAAAGGCAATCGGTGTATAATACTACCCAATAGCAGCGTTATTAGTTAGGGTGTTTCTTTACCGTGTTCTTCTCTTATCGGGAGTGAATTACTGAGTCCTGTCTAGACTCTGGAGTTGAGCGTCGCTGACGAATGAATCTACTAGAGGTTCACAAATGATGATACCAATCATTAAATTCCTGTAGTTCACATAGATGCACCGTCTTTACAGTTCAACATCTGCTTGATTATCATTAACATTATTATTGTGTTCTTTCATAGAACTACCATGCATGAGGATGCTGTCTAGCAGAATCTTTGATGGAGGAGCCGGGTGACACAGTCGACTCAACATCAGCCTCTTTCCGTGACTCCCCCTCAACTACAACCGAGGTGACGGTGTCCATCTGTATGGCCGCCCCCCTTCTGAGCGACTCCTGGCTGAATTTCGGTGATTCGTCTGGTTTGTAACCTCTCGTAGGGGTACCAGGATTATCATGGCTGTTCTGATTCACAATCCGTCTCCACGACCACCACCCACCTGTCGCCGTATCCCGGTGGTCTGTCAGGTCGTTCTCGGATGCAACGGCATCATGGCCACCCTGAATCCACACCATGTTCCCAAAGCGTCGTGTTTTTGGGGTTTGCATGAATGTGAATGTTTGGAGACCAGTGCCCTGGTTGTCAATGTCGCGCTTGCTACCGAAGATGATTGCGTTTCGAGTCGTGCTGAACAAGAGGCAATCGAACATGCCATTGGAGGCAATCATGACGCCTGCAAAGCACATGTAGCTGAGGGGGACAGTAGCACCGGCCACACTGGCCACTCTCCCGGCGGCGAGGGGAAGAGTGCAGAGAACGTATATCAAGGGATAGATGAGGAATGCCGGGTTTCGAGACAGCTGCAGTTGAGCTTGAACTTCGGGCGCAATGTCGGTTTCTTGGCCAAGACAGCCCGCAGATGGCTTGTTTCGGCCGAGACTGATGACGATTGCAAGGTAAAGGCATGAAGTTGCAGCCAGTGAAATAAAGATGAATAGGTAGTGGGTGAGGAGTCGGAGAATTTCGTATGAACTATTCATCCAGCACTAAAGCGATCATGTATGGTTAGAGTCACGGCTCATAATGGGGCTGATCTCGTGAGGAAGGATGACTTACCCACGCTCCCGCACGGACGAAGAACCCGTCATACCGAGAGCCATTCAGGGTGGCAGCAATGGGGATGATGGCAATGGCGTAGACAAAGACCCAGATGCAGATAATGGTTGCGTATAGAAGGCGCTGGGGCATTATGCGGCGCTGGATGACGGACATGTAGGTGTGGACAGCGATGGCTGTTATAAAGAAACTTGAAGCCAAATCACCCGTGGAGATGAAGAGACCTTGTGTAAAACATGTAGGAGTACCGACATGTATCATGCCCTTGGCGAGCCATTCGACGTTGAGGAAGAAGGCCAGGGCCTGGTGCATGTCGGCGATGAGGAGATTGAATATAAGGATGAGGAACTGGTTGGGAGGTTGTCGATGGCCTCTGTGCCTATGCCGTTTTGGTGCGAATCTGCGTTTACGGGTCTGGCCATTCTCTTCGGGGCCACCGTCGAAAACGCCATCGATGCCTAGTTCGAAGTCTTGTATATTGTCCGAAGCATAAGCATCAATGTCGACGCTTTCGTTGGCCGTATTGGAATAGAAGTGCCATGATATCTTGTAGCAAAGGTAGAAAAAGAAGATGGTCGATGAAACGAATGAGATGGCGGCTACTATGGCGATGGCTAGTAGTCCGCCTTGGAGACCCGATGTGAGCTTCAGAGAGTCTGATCCAAGGGCGACCTGTTCCTGGGACGTCATGATGTAGGCATCTCGTCACTGCCAACAGCGTGTTCAATAACAAGAATTATGAATGTGATCGCTGTGGATGAATTGTGATCAGCCAGAAGTTAAACCACAAATGCTAGATGCCTCCGGGGAGGATCGGCCATGTCTTATTCATGTCCGTCAGGGCAGCGATGCGAATTTTACCAATACTGGCATCCAATCCAACCCAGCCTTGACGTAGCGTAGCGCTTGCGTGCGAGGACGGTCCAAAGTATAATAACGACCAATACGACCAATATGCGGGATGTCTCAGCGATTCAGTTAACGGGCAAAAAACGTCAACTGGTGGCAAGTCCGTTCCGCATGGCTAGAAGTCAAAAATGGTAGCGTCTACGGCCCATGGTGGCGGTAGCTCCGTATATAAGACCGTGCTTCCGGGGATAAAGCCACCGGCAATTGCGATTGAAACTACAGACGTCAACGAATGATGCATGTAACAACGAACCTGTCATTGCATATATTGCAGTAAACCACAATACAACGTTCATCATTGAATTTATACGCGTGTATAAATGGATATCACCGCCACCCGTAACTATGAGAGATGGTGGCGTTTGCTCCGCCTGATAAGCGCGGGCATGGGATAGTGCTATCACACAGGGCTATGGCATCAAACCCCTCCCTTACATTCGATTAAACTGTTAACATTGCCGTTTTCTTTCGTAGATGCACGATTCGTGCCAATACGTGTGTACAAAGATCGGGAAGCGGGCCTAATCTTTCCCGTGGGGGAAGCACAGATACGGTACCAATTGGGCGGGACTCACGACGTACGTGCCTCTGATTGAAAGACACACACGAGTCAGGAGAAGGGGTAAACGGCGGCGTGTCTCACCCCAAGACCCAAGAGCGCCTTCTGTTTTCCTCGTCGCAACTTGGGCACCCTTTGCGCCTAGTGTCTATTTCCCTGTAACCAACCGGGTGCCACTATCCCGGGCCCATCTGTGTACCTGCACACATGCATGTACGTTGACAAGGAGTCACGGAGAAGCGCACGTCGGTAACGCTCCGTGGTGAGGAATCGAATCGAGGCTAGCATTGTCAAGACACGCTTGCCCGGTACGAAAAAAGTTAGCGGCGCGATGCGTCTAACTGCGTCCAGAAGCTTGCCCGATTGCTGATAGATGAGCTGAAGCATCTATTGGATTATGTACGGAAAGTATTCACCGAGCCAGTCAGCATGCTCCGCCAGGGCTGGAAGGGTCACGGAGTACTCGTACTCAATGTAAGCACCTTAAAGAAAGAGTGGGACGAGCTGTTGACCTTGTTGCCACTATTACATATGTAGTCTCAGCTCCCTTTTTTGATACGACGGTATCCACTGCCACGTGAAGAGTGTGTCCTCTGCCAAGCAGGCTAGATGGGAAAGACAGGGTACGTTGACCGTACTCGTACTTGTATTTGGAAAAAGAAAAAAAGAAAAGGAAAGGAAAGGAAAGGAAAGAAGCGAAGAGAAAAACTAGCTATACGGATCGCAATCGTAATCAGCAACTCTGGTGATTACGTAGTTGCCCTGTAGGGTATAGTTGGAGAGCTGTACGACTGGGATCTTGTTGGGGGCCTTTTGTCTTTCTCGCGTCTGGATCGTCACATATGTGTTCTGCCCAATGTATTCATACTAACTATCACAGCGAGTATTACGTCGTGCAGACATGGGGTCAACCTGCATGAACGTCCCCAGCGATTGCTCAACCCATCTAGTCGTATCAGCACATGTCAGTCAGTCAGTCAGTCCTCTTTCCAGTCCAACCAGCCCCAATTCAACATGGTGGATATTTACCATGTACTCGTACTATTATCGGCAGCGGGGAAGAAGCAATATGGATCTTTCGATCTCTTGTGCCAAGTGTTCTTCCGAAGAAAAGAAGAAGAAAAAAAAAACTCTGAATCGAGAACCACGCCGTTGGGCTGGTTATTAATTCCATGATATTAGTACAGAGTAGTGTACACGCTTGGCCGCCTTGATAAATTGGGCTTGCGTGTCGAACTCTTCTAGCGTTCTTTATTAGACTGATAAGTCTGACGCCAAGTGGCACGCGCACACACAGATTCCATTCAAAGGGTTGCAGTGGCTGAACGCTCACAAGAACGTTTGACAGTTGACACTTCGATCAATATGCATCAAAAGAACGCATTGATAAATCAATGGTAACGAATACAGCGCATACATGAGCTTCTTATTATACCGCACTCGGAGCAGGGAGCAAACAGTTTCTGTCGGAATTCCCGGCGCGGTATTATTTTAGGGTCGGACCCGTATAAGAAAGAGAAAATCTCGCCCGGTCCCGCTCCGATGGAGTCGGTTCATTTCCTAATCGGGGTTGGCGACTTACGCCGACCTTGCCCAAGCCCACGCCGCCATTTAATAGACCTGGTGTCTTTTAGAAAAGCCCACTCGACCAAACATTGGCGACCGTCAACATGGTAACAGTTCCCTTGGGGGGTTTTTCCATTTTACTACCTTTTTTTTTCATTCGCACCAAGAAAGTGTATTCATGCTCAACTGACTCTGACATTCTAGAGTCCTACCCTTTGGCTTGTCACGTAATACCATCGTACTGATTGATAACAAGTAAACTTGGCCGCTTTGGCGAGTTGGACGGTATAACAGCCCGGGGTTCTTTTCTTCTCTGAATAGTAGTATAATCAAACATTGTCACTTCTCGTCCTGATCGTCTCAAGATCAGCGTATTCGTGTGGAGTCCTTGGCTGATCGTTAACACCACCCTTGCTGGCCAACCCAATGTGCTTGTGTCCAGCGCCCTCTACTCCGTCCTCGGCATATTGCTCCCCAGACAGGGGTCCAGCAGCTCGGACACGCTAAAACAACTCTTGAGATCCAGTCCGGTACCTTGCGCAGTGGCGTCGACATACTAGTACTACCTAATACTAGCTGTGCTCCTCGTCCCATGTGTCCATTGTTCATGGTCGGCTCCGCCTGGTATTATAGTCGCCGGATACCCCCCTTTTTCTTTTGCATATCTTCCCATCGTCCCTCTCTCTCTCTCCCCTGCTCCCGCTTGGGCCCATCGTCTTTGGTATGAACCATCTGGTGACAAGGTGAATGAACAATGATGAGCCTTCGCTACATCGCCTTCCTGGCTCTCCTGAGCCTGTCGAGTCTGGGGCTATGTGAGGACCCGACCCGACGTGCCTCTAGTCTCGACAACTATGCAGAGTGCGCAGTAAGTTTCTTCTTCTTCAGCCTTCAACAGCTCATCTGCGTTGTCTGCATATCTATCTACAAATGATATAAGCTGACTTGAGCCCTATCGGTCTGATAGCAAGGATGCATTGTTACCGCTATATACGGCGGTCTTTGCTCTGCCACAAACCAAACATGCATGTGCACAGATCAGACGTTCCAGTCTAACGTAACAGTCTGCGTCAGTGCATCTTGCCCAATCTTGGAGGCTCTTTGTAAGTTGTCACGAGATCTTGAGCGGTGGAATCCCGACAAAGAGAGCTGCCGGTCTAACAAGTGAACCCACGACGCCAAACAGCCACCAAGAATGTCACCGCTACCGCCTGTGGCGCCCCGATTCGTGATCGATCGCGCAGCCTGGTTGTGCTCTCTGATACCCTGGTCATCATCACCGCCGTCATGCTCGTTGCTCGATTCCTCTTCAAGCTTTTCGTTCTCAAAATGGCCTTCAGCTCCGACGACTGGCTGGTTCTCGCCGCAGCCCTCTCCGCTGCTCCCACCGCATCCATCATCGTGTACGGCACCACGGCCAACGGTCTAGGTCGAGACATCTGGACCCTCACCAACGACCAAATTACCAAGGTGCTCATGTACTTTTACATCACCACGTCACTCTACTTCATCACCACGACACTCATCAAGATGACCTTTGTCGCCTTCTATATGCGCATCTTCCCTTCCCCCAATACTAGACGTCTTCTTTGGGGAAGTCAGATTTTTATCTTCGTATCCGGATGCGTCTTTTTGCTCGCTGGTCTCTTCCAATGCAGACCCATCGACGGCTTCTGGACCAAGTGGACGCATCCCAAGGACCGTCAGTGCATCAACATCAATGCCCTCGCCTGGAGTAACGCCGCTATCAACATTGTTCTCGACCTCTGGGTTTTGGGTATCCCCATGTGGGAGCTCCGCCGCCTCCAACTTCATTGGAAGAAGAAGATTGGCGTTGGGATCATGTTTAGTGTGGGAGCCTTGTACGTAGTACCCTTTTCTTCACCCCTCATCTCTCTCTCCCTATTGTTCCTTTCCATTCTTCTCGAGGAGGCTTAAACATACTAACATAAAACCTCTAGCGTCACAATCGTGAGCATCCTCCGACTTCAATCCCTCATCTCCTTTGCCGCCACATTCAACACAACCTGGGAGTTCTACAACGTGACGTTCTGGTCGACCATTGAGATTGGCATTGGCGTTGCCTGTGCCTGCCTCCCATCCATGCGTCTCATTTTCGTCAGGATGTTCCCCTCCTTGGGTGGGTCTACAGATAACAAGACCCCCGACTACTACCGACAAACCCCCAATGGAGGACGTTCACAGGCCTCTACCGCCACCGGAAAGGGCCATGGCCACATGGCTTCGGTCAACAGGGTCTTCGGGGGCAACGGCTGCGACGGCAGGGGCGGTATCAACATGGAGACGAGTTACGACGTCCAGTACACCGAGAATGACGAGATGCACCTGGTGGACATGGAGAAGAGCCAATCGAACGACCGTGGCAACCTGGCCTCCGTCGGCAGGGTCCCCGGTAACAACGGCTGCGATGGAAAGGGGGGCATCAACATGCAGAAGACTTACACCGTCCAGTACACCGAGAATGACGACGATATCTCGGAGGAGTTGGAGCAGACCCAATCGTCCATTGCCAGGAACAGTCATGGCCACAATGTCTCGGTCCAAAAGGTAGCTGGAAACAATGGGTGTGATGGCAAGGGGGGCATCAACATGGAGACAACGTTCGACGTCCAGTACAGCAACAACGAAGACGCAGAGTCGAGTCTTTCATCCAGCCCGAGGAAGGGCCATGGCCACAAGGCCTCCGTCCAAAAAGTTCCCGGAAACAATGGCTGCAACGGAAAGACGGGCATCAATACGGAGACGACATATGACGTTCAGTACAGCGACAACGACGAGGTGGGCTTGGTGGCACAGACTCAGCGCCCAGGAACAGCGAGCCCGGGAGGGGTGCCAGGAACGGCCATTTAGTTAACGCACAATGATTTATTTTACGCCATTACGAGTAAATTGACTCCAAATAGATATAATACCTTTTTCTCATGTTTCAATCATTCTTCCAAGTCGTATTATATACTGTGCCTGTGCCATTCTATCTATCGATCGCAAACTTGGACTGATTAAGCTATGCAAAACATTGAAGGGTTGAATGAGCCTCTAGAAGTCCGCCGTTCATGTGATTCCGTTTCTGTGAGCTTCTGGATTGGATTCCCCTTGCTTCATGTAAGCGATTCAGAGCTTGGCCATGTTCACGACTGCACGAGTCGACGGGTTGATAGCACAGCTCATGTCATGTCTATAACCATGGGTATAAGATCCTTGAATCAGCGGCAACCAACAGGTACGCAATCATGTACGCATGTGGAAGGGTGATGCATCTCAACGCAGGTTCTCGTCTAGAATGTTGTCGTTTCGTCGTTTGTTGGATATTAAAACTGTCTCTCTATAAACCCCTTTTTTTGTTTCGTTCTTCTTCTTCTTTTATACGCTAATAGTGCGGAAAACACTAAACTCCTCACCCGTGGCCACCAGGCTACCGGTAATCTGGGGGTGCCAGTGGACCTCCTTGACATCCTTGAGGTAGTGGACAAACAGAAGCTGAGGGGGCACGTCACCGGGGACAGCAGAGCCCTTGGACTCCTCGTCGTCCAGCTCGACAGCCAGATCCCAAAGGGAGACGGTGTTGTCGGCGGCAGCAACTGCAACGATAGAGTCGTCTGTGGGGTGCCACTCGACAGAGGTGATCTGCTCCTTGTGGAAGTTGAAGCTGGCGAGGGGCTGGGGCTTGTTGCTGCTGGCCTTCCACTGGCGCAGGTCCCAGACGCCCCAGGTACCGTCGTCGGCACCCGAGGCAAGAAGGTGGCTGGTCTGGCGCGACCACGACATGACGTTGACGTCGTAGTCAGACACCTGCATGGTGATGGCGGCCTTGCGAGCCTTGGAGCGAACATCCCAGATACGGATGGTACCATCGCTCGAAGCCGAGGAGAAAACGCTCTGCTCCGACGGCGACCACTGAATCTCCTCGACGCTGCCAGTGTGGCCCTGGAAGGCGCGGTTGTCCGTCTGCCAGCCACCGCCATCTGTTCGCGACGTCATGTAGATGAGGCCATCGTTGTCACCAGTCAGGAGCCTTCCGTGGACCGTAGGGGACCAGTCAACGGCGTATCCCTCGGACTTGTGGACGCGCACCGTCGACAGAGGCTTGTTCTGCTGCGCTGAGATGGTGGCTCCCGGCGTATCAAACGAAGCCAGGTGAGGTGTGATGTCGTGGATGAGGACGCCGCTCGACTCGGTCATGGATGCCGTCAGCGTCGTAGGGGGGCCCTGGTCGTTGGGGATGGCGTGGGCACGCACGCGGTTGGTGCACGACTTGACAGGGATGGACCTGCTCTCGAGGATGGGGTCGGCATCCTCGTCGTCGTCGTCGTCACCCTCGTCGTCCGATTCACCCTTGTCGTCAGAGTTGGTCTTGCTCAGGCCGCTGAACTTCATGACCATGAGCTGGTTGTCCGAGGCGCGCGCGCTCTCGGCCTGGGTGCCGGCGACCGAGTACATGGTAGCCGGGTAGGTCTTGCGGTTGTCGCCGAGGGAGTCCTTGACAATGTCAAAGGACAGGCACGGCCACGGCGTGCTCAGGCTGTGAAGCATCTCGTAGGTCGTCATATCGGGGGAGAGGGTCTGTCCCGGCTCGAGTTTGTTGCGTCCGACAATGAAGGTGCCCTGCTGGGCCTGGTCAACCTCCATGCCATCTGTCGCTGTTAGCCGAAGAGTCCGCACAATTATCATCCGTATACAAAGGCCATTTCTTACCCTTTTCCTCAGCCTCGCGCTCAGCGTCAGGGCGTCCATCAACACCGGCCTCAAAGATCTCGTCCTCGCTCTCAAATTCGTCCTCGAACTCGTCCTCGAACTCGCCCATGTCCTTGCTGGGCTGGTCGTCGACATCCATCTGGTCGGGACGGTCGCCGCCCTTGAGGGGCGTATCGTCGCCGCCATCGGCCGCTGTGCGCTTCGACATGTTAAGCCTTGGGTGCTTTTATATATAAATATGTCTTGTGGACGTAGATCTGAAAAGATCTGGAAAAAATAGTATATTTTCTTGTATTATGGTGGGGGAGACTTCGACTCGGCCTAACAAAATTTTTGTGACCCCTCCAAAAAGTTGGCGTCGCCTACCTGTAGAGTGCGGAATAAGCCCCGCTGGTCCCCCACCAAAAAAAGTCACAGAAAGAAAAGACAGCCCGGAATTATCACAGCAAATGTCTCGTCCTTGGGGGGAGGGTTCTTCCCGAGAATTAACCGGAAACTGGAGTTTGGTCACACCCCCAGGCGCCCAAGATTGAATTCAGGGACCAGCCTCTCACATGGGGCCACAGCCGGTGCGACATGTAATACGAGTAGTCGAGTGATACTACTCGATGTCATCATCTACTGCTCGCATACTGATTTCCAACATGCTTACAATGAGTCTCGGGTGAATACGTCATCGCAGAGACCATGGGTGTCACGAAAAGGGCGTCGTCTATTTGTAATTGCCCCGGCAGCCATAGGAAAAGGCTATTGATACCTATCCGAAAACTCAATCTACCAATATGGAGTACGGAGAACAGGAGAAGAACCTTTGTGATTAACTACTAATAGCAGCAGCAGCTTCTGGAAAACACGTCGGTGCCGAATCACGTAATTGCGGTTGCCGCCTTTTATATTTTTGTCAGCAAAAGCGGGAATCTCCCATTTTTGCCCCGCGTCCCACCATGGCCGGACCATCGCTCCCACCAACCCCTCGCTTTGAAATAGCAATCCCATTATTATTATACATTACGATACTTTTTCTTTTTTTTTTCTTTTCTTTTCTTATATCGTCTACTCTCCTTCTACTGTAACAACAACAATACATCCATTTCTACCAATCAAAAACAAGCCAAAGCCCATCATGGCCCACGTCACAAACATCACGTCAAAGGCCGACTTCGACGCCCTCATCCAGAAGCACGCCCACGTCGCCATCCAGGCCCACGCCAGCTGGTGCGGCCCCTGCAAGGCCATCACCCCCATCTTCAACAAGCAGTCTGGCGACGCCCTCACTGCCGCCGAGTCAAACAGTGACAAGCTCGCCTTTGCCCGCTTCGACACCGACGAGGTCCCCGACCTGGCCAGCGAGCTCGGCATCCGCTCTATCCCCGCCTTCTTCTTCTTCGACGACGGCGTCAAGTCGGATACCCTCGCTGGCGCCAACCCCGGCGCTCTCAAGACCAGCATCGAGAAGATGAAGAAGGCTGCTACTGGTTCCGCTTAAGCGACTCTGAATAAACGACACGACACGACACGACACGATACCGAACCCCGTCTCTTTTCCTTCGCTTCACCCTCGTAGCTTCGGCTTCGCTCTCATATTACGATCTCAATTTTTTTTCCTTGTCTTTTTGGTTAATTTGTATACTCCGTCTCGGCAACACTTTTTTCCCCTCTTTTTAGGCATGGCATATCTTCGATGAATGGGACAGTGCAGGTGGTTGGCTGTGTGGCAGATGAATGCTTCATGTTGTTTTCATGTTGGCATCTTTCTTGTCTAGCTCTTTTCATGCGCGGTGTGACATAGATGTAAAACACTTGCGGCACCAATATATCCAAAGGAATAAAAAAAAATTGAAAACAAAAAAATTGAAAAAATACAAGATACATGTATGTAACACAAAAATGTGAATGCTGCATCCTTGCCTGGTAATGTCAAACATGTGTGTCAAGTCAAAAGTACTATGGTAAAAGTAGTGGTATTTGTGTTTTCGGCCGTTCTGTAATTGAATCAAGTATGCCGTTGTTTGTAATCAAAACGCCTGCTGATGAATATGTGCAAAGCCATCTATGTATCCGTGATGGGGGTGGCAGAGTGTAAAAAAAGAAAAGAAAAAGAAAAGAAAAAAGAAATGTGAAAAGGGAAAGGAAAAAGGAAAAACACGATCCAATGCATCGCCGACATCTCGCCCCTCTCTCACCCAAGACCCGAGTCGACGCGGGTTTCTTCCAGCTTCGTTTTCTCAACTGCAGGTGGCATTCGACCATCAGATGATACTCTGCGGCCTCTTTCCCTCGCCTCAGTCGATGCCCGCCCTTCCGGGGCGCTGGACCCCATACTGCGACGACCCGGGCTGTCGGTCGTCGGCTCCTCGGGAGCTAGCAGATCCGGCGCCGCTTTCCCCCCACGTGCGCCCTTGCGTCGGTTCCAAAATCCACCATCGTTCTTACTGTCCTTCGGATCGGATATGCTGAGGAAGTTGAAACTCGGTAGCGGAGGGGCCAATGGGTTCTTATCTGGAAGTAGGCCTCTTCCCGTCCGGTTGGTGTGTGTGCTGCTCCTCGGGCTTCCGTGGGGACTCTTTTTGCTGGGCGGTGGTGTACTGTGCAGGCCGTTGATCGAGTCTCGCGCCAGATGCACAGTCGAGGTATTGGCCGACGTCTGTCCTGCTTTGGCCGGGGATACTGATCGCTCACTGCGGGTGGGCGTTACGTTCCTGCTGGGCCTGAACCCTCCGTCCACGTCCTGGCGCCAGCTCATGATCCTGTCAGAGGCTATCTGCGGAAGCATAGGGCTCTGACTGATATTGAGCGATTCTCGCCGCGACTGCACACGGCTGTTTCTGCTAGCCCTTGTCCGGATACTGGAGCTGCGCCCGACTCCGCCCGTCAGCTTGCCGGAGAGTTTGGAGCCCGTCTCCCACATGTGCTGCTGCCGCTTGTTGAATCCGCAATCCTGGCGGAACACCTTGATGGTGCCTGTGCGGTCCGCCGTTACGATAATGTTGCCGTCGAGGTGTTTGCTTCGTTCAATGTATGCCGGGCTTTCTTCGGGCTTCTTGCCGCTGATGCCGTGTTTGCTTAGGTCGCTTCCGCCCCCGTCTGAGGTGTTTGCCTGATTCTCGTCCAAGCTCACCAGCATGACTGGCGGCGGGTTGCAGAGATCGTAAATCGGGTCCCCAGAGGCACTCAAGAGTTGTCTGCTCTTGGTAGGTGCCATGACCACCACGGTCACCACCTCGGGATGGGCGTCAAAGTACTCGTAGGGCTGCTTGTCCCTAGCCTCAGCATCAGTGTTGACAGGGCTCCAGATGTACGCCTTGCGGTCTTCGCTCCCACACACGACGTATTCGCCGCCCTCGCTAAATCGGGCGTGTATCTGGCTGGACTGGTTGACGTGGCCGCGAAACTTGTTCTCCAGCATGCGCGTCCTCATGTTGTATATGCGCACGCGCGAGTCGTTGGAGCTGATGAGCACCTTGACATCGCCCTTGTCACGGCCGTGCTCCACCTGCATCGTCTGTATGCCTGTAATTTTGCTGCCCTTTGCGTTTTTGCCCCTGGACGAGCGCACGTGGATCTGGTACTGGGCCTCGAGACCCTCTGTATTGTAAAATGTGCACATTCCGCTGAGGGAACCGCAAATGGCCGTCTTACCATCGGGCGTGAACCCCACGGCTGTGATGAATTCGGACGTCTCAGCGGAGAATGGGACAGACTTCTCGGTGATGCTCCATAGTCGGAGTTGCGCATCCAATGAGCCTGCCAGGAAGAACCGATCGTCGGTGGGGTGAAAGGCGATGGATGTGACGAGATCGTTGTGAACAAAGGTGGCCAAGCATTCGGGGCGCTGCGGGTGCCACAGCTTGACCGTCTTGTCCATGGACGACGATAGCAGGAATCCGTTCTTGCTCCAGCTGAGGGCCAGTACCTCGCCCGTGTGTCCTGTAAACTCGTGTACCGGCTTGTCGCGGAAGACGGGCGCACTGAGCTTTTCGCTGCCTGCATGGTTCAGCTCCTCGTCTTCCTCCTGGGCCCGGCGGTCCTCGGGTGTCGATATGACGGCATATATCCGGACCATGTTGTCCTTGCCACCGATAGCCAGGTACTTGCCGTCAAGACTGAACTCAGCAGTCCAGATAGCAGCCGACGATCCCTTGAGAATTTTCCTGCCGATGGCGGTAGCAGGGGCCCGCCCCTGCGACTCCTCCTCGTCATCAGAATTGCCGACTGTCAACTCCTGAGCCAAGAACATGCGGTTAAATTCCTTGCTCTTTTTGTTGCGAGTTTTCACATGAATATATCGAGGCGGGTCCTTGAACGATGGTATGTAGCCACCTCCGTTGCCGATGAAAGATGTAAAGGCACGGGCGCTGGTGCCGTTCTCTCGGGGTTCGCCCATCTCCGAGTCCGAGTCGGGGGCGTCATCGTCTCTGGCCCATGGAGGTCGCATACTGAGACGGCTCAAGAAGGAAGATCCTTTTCTATACACGAAGACGGTCAGCAAGAGCTCGTACTTATCGTTTGGACATGGGTATGTCTTGAAAATCGTTACCTCCATTCCCTGGTCGCATCTACAACGTGGTTTTGCGGCGGCTTGTTGGACGTGTCGGGTGCTTGGGAACCCGGGCCCTCAGAACTGGCGCCTTCAGGACGACCGGAACTGCGTAGACGTTGGGCGATGCTGGGAGTGTGCTCGGTGTGGCTGTTGGTGCGGAGATATATTTGCTAGATGTGGCGGTCAGAATGAGACAGTCACCCAGGCACGAGACTGGGTCGGTATGCTTACTGTACTCAATGGGTCAAGGCCAACGCCGGAAGAATGATTCGAAAGGGTCGGACGAAGTTGTGCCTTTGGGTCCCTGTCTCTGATGGACAGTTGCGTGCTGGTGCGTGCTGGTCGGGGGTGGGCTGGCGTTGGCGCATCAGGGCCGGGACGGGTGCCTAGTACAGAGATCAAAGGTTAGAGGCTGGAGATGGAGAGAGTGAATGTAGGTCAACGGGGACCAAGGATCGGCGGCTCCAGTTGCAAGACAAAAGCCGAGGAACGGCTACTATACATACCTGCTCCGCCGGCGCCAGCACCAGGCGAAGAAGACTGTTGGGGATCGGGCTGTGCGCCTGGGACGGCGCCCTGATCAGAGGGGCTCTTGGAACCGGCCATATCGCCGTCGCCTGCAGGGTTGGCAGACGGCGGTGATTTGTGGGGGGACATATCCCATTCTGCGCCACGGCAACAACCAAGGGGTTAGTTATTGTGGTGGGTGGTTGGCGAGAGGGTCCTTTGAGGGTCCTTTGAGGGTCCTTGGGGCAGTAGTAAGGTAGTAGTTTGGTTTGCTCGTCGGAGTATGTTTGGCGGTGGTCAACTTGGTAGTACGGAGTAATAACTGCACCAGAAGTTCGTAGGCTGGCAGTCGCGTCCTGGTCGAGTGGGGCGCGGGTTGCTGTACGAATCCGATAAATGCGGTGCGAATGCGAGAGTTCGGGTTGGCCGCGTGAGCAACAAATCAGCTACTCATACCATGTCCCACTTATTACGCATAGAATCTCGCATGTGCTCGCAACGCTACGAGGTTCTCGTACTCCATACGACCAGGTGTGGATCCGCCCAGGTGTCTTCTAGACTGTAAAGGTTATAAGGCGACGAGCCGAAACTCGCAAGAGGCTGTGAAGTTGTTGGCATTGAGGCAGGGCAAGAGGAAACAGGGGAATGTTTGATGCGATCAGGGGGAAGGGGGGAAGATGGAAGGTTGGAGGAGGGGTAATAAAAGAAGGGCTGACCTGGCTGACGGGATCTTGTGTACGGAGTATTACTACTATAGTAGTAGTAGTGATTTGGTACCAATGATCCCAATGATACCACCACTCGAGATGGAAGGAGACGAAGAATGCGACGAGGTTTGTATCCGTAAAAGGAGCAACAAGCCTGATAGGCGCTCCGGTATTATAGTGGCGGTGTCGAGTCAAGGACAATGGAGTGTCAGATTATTTATGGGTAGTAATAGTAGTGATAGCGATGGCAGAATAGTGCCCAGGTTTCTTCAGGTGTTGATTCCAGTTCAAGTTTGTTGGCTCCGAGTGCGGGTGCGAGGCCTTTCAATATCTATTTGAAGCAAAAGCAGGGAGTGATGGATCGTACATGTAAGCAAGGCACAAGCAAATCCAGCAAGGACAACTTGCTATTACTTGTTATTTACTTGTTAAGAGTCGAAGCGTCATCAACTAGCTCAACTACTATTACGTATGCACGACGTACGTGTATCGATGCTGACGCCAATCACATTTTTTGGTGTGTTTCTAAACGAGGGGCGGCAATTGGCTCACCGTCGGTCACAAGTCCATGTCTAATACTCGGTACAATACTGTAAAAGGCCATCCATTCGAATCAATCCCCCCTGTCTCAAGCTTCTACGAGTAAACTGGTTGAATGGATCCCGCCACCCTCCAAAGTAGTCATCATCAGCACTGCACAACTGCACAACTGCACAACCCAACCGTCTGCTACCTTGCGAGCCTTGCGATTGATATGTCTTGGCAGCTTGTCCACCTACAAGTAGTCCATGACGTCTTATGATACTACCCATGATGGTTGGACTTGTTGTTTCCAGGGGTCCTGATATAACTTTGCATTTCGATATCAACAAATGCCAAACTGACTGACTACCAAACTTGTTATTACATACTAGTAGCACTACTACAAGTACTCGTATTAAGCGTTATCCATTAACCGTTATCCGTTAAAGTTGAACACATGGTTCGACCTCCCAGCACTGGTGTTGCTTTCTTCTACGCCTGTTAAGCTCCAGTCATAAAAGGAAGACCCGCGCATCCCTAGAGCAACAACACAACATTGGAGTAAAGTTGATAGTTACATGCGGAAAAAAAATTTAAAAGTGAATCGTAAATACAAGAAATACTATTTAATTTGTTTATAAGCATATAACATAAACATGGGAGCCCAGCATAATGATCCACATAACTTGCCCAAAACACAACACGATCGCTCGACTCCATTACCATTACGTCGCACTTGTACCGTCTCTATTACGGGCTAACGTCTCCAAGTTTGTACCGAGTGTGGGGCAAGGCACCGACGTCAACTTCGGTCAAGACTCACAACCTTGCAGCCCGACTGTAGGAAATCGAAGATATACACGCACACAATACCCACGCATACAGGCACCGTCGTCGCCCACAACACACGCACATACACACGTACTCGCTCTGCCGTGTGGCAAAACATCTGCCCAACATGAAGTTGGTCAAGGGCTCGGTTCCTGCCGAGATTTTGGGGCAGCCCGTTTCTTTGCTACCAGAAGATCCTGAAGACATGGTGCGTCATTGTTGAACCCCGCCCCCGCCTTGCGCTCTGCGATCTTCGTCTCGTCGCATCGCCAAACAGCAGCAGCGACAAGGGAGATACTAACCAGAAAATTCATTTTGCAGTGGCATGTCTACAACCTCGTTCTCCCCGGCGACGTCGTCTACGGCTGGACTAGTCGAAAAGTCACGTACACGGATGGGGAGACAGGCGCCTCCAGTAGCACCGAGCGCGTGCGCGTACAGCTGGCCATCCTGGTCAAGAGCACCTCATTCGACACAAAAACATGCATTTTCCGAGCGAGCGGCACCATTGCAGCCGAGAATTGCGTCGCCGATATGGGCGCCCATCATTCCATCGAGCTTGAGCCCCACCGCTCCTTTTCCATCGTCAAGCTTGATCCCTACGGTTGGGATTCGGTCGCCTCCGACACCCTACGACAGGCCCTGTCCGACGACAAGAATGGCGCCGTCGCCGCCGTTGTCATGCAGGATGGCCTGGCCAACATCTGCCTCGTTACCGAATTCCGCACCGTCCTCAAGTCCCGCGTCGAAGTCCCCGTACCCCGCAAACGCGACGCCTCATCCCGTCAGGACGCAGGCATGCGCAACTTCTTCGACAAGACCCTATCGTCGCTCCTCCGTGCCGCCGACTTTACAGAATCACGCCCTGTTCTACTAGCCAGTCCCGGGTTCACCGCGACCGATTTCAAAAAGTACATTGCCGACAAGGGCCGCGACAAGTCAGACAAGGTGCTCACGGCCGTGGCCAACATGGCGACTGTCGTGCACGCCGCCTCTGGACACGTCCACAGCCTGAACGAGGTTCTCAAGAGCCCCGAGGTCTTGCACAAGATGAAGGATGTGCGGTATGCCAAGGAAGCACAACTTATGGACAAGTTCTTCGACAAGCTCAAGTTTGACGACGGCCGAGCTTGGTACGGGTCTGCTGCTGTTGAGAAGGCCATCAACGAGGGCGCCGTCGGCCCTGGTGGTGGAACACTACTCATAAACAACTCCCTCTTCCGCAGTGAAGACCTCGAGGTCCGTAAAAAGTACGTGGCCTTGGTTGACCAGGTCAAGGAAGCTGGTGGAGAGGTACGCGTCCTGAGCAGCGATCACGGCAGCGGACAACGTCTACAGATGCTCGGTGACATTGCTGCAATACTTACATATCCACTCTTGGATCTCGATGACGATGAAGACGAAGAAGAGCGGGATGAGGAAGGGGAGCATGATCAGCCACTCCTGGAGAGTGCACACGCTGATGATGACACAGATATGATGAATGGCATAATATAGACGACTTAATCAATGTTAAAAAAAAAAAAAAATTTAAAAAAAAAAAAAGCATTTAAAATGTCTTCACCATGCATGTGCCAGTGCAAGCCCGTCTAACGGCGCAATCTCCGTAGGCAGCTTTCTCTCGCGTCGCGAATCAAGACTGTCGTGAACATCGTTTGCAAATATACGTATGAATATGGAAGGAGGCATGGTATAAATCGGAGCTTACAGAGACGACTACGGAGTACGGAGTTTGGCATTGTGAGTTAGGGAGTGGTTGCCTATTGCGGAATTAAGTCGTAAAACCGACGTATTGGAGTGTCATGATCCACCATCGCGAGACGTTCAAGGCTGTCCTCGGGCCTACTCACACGACACAATAGAGGGGTTATACTCCATTAACACGGAGAAAACAATGCAAGCTGCAAAATTTTCAAAAATGCACATGTAGTCAAATGGTCATCCTGACAAATGCACAAGGTCATGGTATATGCTTTGCCACATCATGTTATTTTCGTGTAGATATTTGGAACTTGCTATGCTTCTGTATGCTAGCCCCCCGCACGTTAGACTACTTCTCAAGTACAAACGCCTCATAGCTTACTGCTACTAGGGCTCCACGGAGTACGACGGAGTACCCAAACAAGACGTCATTACAAAGCTTGGTTCATGTGTATATATAGCTCCTAGACCTTGCCACTTTCAAACGATCCAGTCCGTGGCAATAAAACATCCTATCACAAACTCAACAATATCTCGTTCAAGATGGCCTCCAAGCTCACTATCTCGTCCACCGTCAAGCTCAACTCGGGCTACAACCTCCCCATCCTGGGCTTCGGCGTAAGTATCAATATCCCTCATCTATGAACGACATTGTGACTGACTTTAGAATGTATAGGTTTACAAAACGTATTACTCCCCTATCACATTGATACCTTCATATGAGGACCTTCACTAACAGTTGCACTAGGCCCAAGGAGGAGGCAACCAAGGCATGCGCTCACGCACTCTCGGTCGGCTACCGCCACGTATGTCACCAGACTTTCTTCTGTCTTTCTTCCGGTGTGGCACTCTGATACTAACCGCAACTCGAAACAGATTGACTCGGCCTCTGCGTACTCCAACCAGGGCGAGTCGGCGGCTGCCATCCCGGGTTCTGGTGTCCCGCGCGACTCCATCTTCTTCACCACAAAGGTCCCCTCATTTGACCAGACGCAAGGCTACGAGTCCACCAAGGCTCTGGTGGACAAGGCACTTGCCGACGCCAAGCTCACGTACCTGGACCTTGTTCTGATTCACTGGCCGCACGGTGCCGGGCCCCAGGGTCGCAAGGACGCCTGGCGCGCCCTCGTCGACTCGGTCGACGCTGGCAAGGTCCGGTCCATCGGTGTCTCCAACTACGGCGTGCACCACCTCAACGAGCTCGAGGCCTACATCAAGGAGCTCGAGGCCGAGCGCGGCGCTGGCAAGGGCGGCGTCATCTCCGTCGGCCAGTGGGAGATTCACCCGTGGCTGGTGCGCGACGACATTGTCAAGTGGTGCCGCGACCGCAACATCGTCGTCGAGGCCTACTGCCCCATTGTCCGTGGACAGCGTCTCGATGAGCCCAGCGTCGCCGAGCTGGCCAAGAAGTACGCCAAGACCCCCGCCCAGATCCTCCTGCGCTGGAGCATCCAGCGGGGCTACGTACCCCTCGTCAAGAGCGTCACCCCTTCGCGGATTGAGGAGAATGCCGCCATCTTCGACTTTGAGCTCTCCGACGCCGATGTCGCTGCTCTGGCCACCAAAAACTACGACGTTTGCTCTTGGGACCCCACCGTTGAGCCCATCGAGAAATAAGTACGCGTACGCGTACCAGTCGGGCAAATAGCGCATTTGCACAGCACGGAGCGATTGAGTACATATGGGCACGATAGACATGGATCTTGGTAGTACGGAGTAGTACTTCTCCGCACTGCCCAGAGACTGGGATTTACACAACCCTTACGCAGCATCAATGTTACAAACTCACTCTTTGCTTAGGTTATAACTCGTATTCGCTTTTTGCATGTTGCATGTTTGCATGTTGTTTTGTATTCCGTCATAGACATGTTGCCCTGGTAATTTATTGTGTGGCTGTGACACAAGAGGTGGTCTAGTCATGTGATCCCGCTCCTTGGACGCGTCTCGGCTGTTTCTATGATCGTCACACGTGCGGCTCTCGGCCCCGCGTTGTACATTCACGGCTAGTCTGTATCATCACCTCACATCTCGACAAGCCATCTCGTTGGCCGTTGCGGCATCAGGACCACCCCCCATGCCGTCTCTATTAAGAGGCCCAAGATTGCAAAGATGCCGCCCGTCCAAAGCACTTTTACGCTCATCCCCCAGCGCCCCGTCATTCCCGGCGGGGTGCCAACGCGACCGATGACATCCAAACAAATCAAGAAAGCGTACCGAGAGGCTAACAAGCAGCCGCGCATGTCCCGCGCAGAGGCGCGTAAGATGGAGCTGGCCGAACAAGAACGGATACGCAAAGAGTTTGAGAAGGAACGCATGGCGAACCGGGCACGGGCGGCCAGGGACCGCAAAAGGGCCAAGGAGGAAGCACAACGCGAGGACAGGCGCAAGAGCGGCAGGCCCCTCATCGACGTGCGTCCGAGCCAAGATACCATATCGAAATTCTTTTTCCGTGGAAATGGATCCAGTCGAAAACGAGACGACAAAGGCGACGATGTCAATGCTGCTGCAATGGAAGCCATCCCAGAGATTACATCGGACCGGGAATCGATACCACCAGACCCCATACGTCGGGAATCGGCGGACTCTGGAAGTCCAGACTGTGGGGTCCGTGACGACGATGACATCGCTCACAGAAACCCTTCCGCGTCTAAATCGGGAATTGAGGCGACGAGCTCGCGAGGATCCGTCGAACAAGGGAATGAAGAGAGTGCAATGGCCTTGGAGAACCTCGTCGCAGCCGGCAGCCCTTGCCATGTGGAGCAAACCGAAGACCTTGATGACGACAACTGGGTCCCTTCAAAACGTCCACGGCTCGGTATTGGATACGAAAATGATGATGACGGCAATCCGTTTTTGAGTGCGGAACCAAGCGTCGGCAAAGAAGAACCGTGTGTCGAGGCGAGCAAGACACCATACCAACACATCAGTGACGAGCAATCTTTGGCAAGGCCCCACAAGGCCCAGGCACCTGCATTGAACGAAGATAATGAACGAGAACAAGACGATCTTTTCGACGATGTGTTAGAAGACTATCTAGACGCTTGGCTTGACACACATTCGGTGGCCAGCACTCAAGAGTCCACAACTCCCCTACCACCCCCGAAGATCCCACAATCACCTCCCCGAGAACCAGCTACCCCCAAGAAGGGGTTTTCCAGCTTCACGGAGGGCAGTCTGGATGACGACACCCTCTGCCAGTTGATGACACCAAAGGTCCCCGAGAGGCAACCAACAGAGACAGCACCTGCAGCTATTCCTTCTTCTAAAAACCTTCTTGGGCCCCTTTTCGACGACGATGACGGTGACGACGACGATGGAAACGACGCTTTGTCGCCGCCGCGTCAGAAATCACCCCCGCTCAGCACTCAGGCATTCCTACTCAACTGTGATGACTACTTCCCGACTCCCTCTCAACAGGAGCGCGAGCTCGAAGGAGACGTTTCACTGAGGACCACGCAGCCATCCCCCTGCCCGGCGACCAGTTACGATGCCGGAGGTGTTACAGCCGCGGGGATGGTGGAGAGACGCTTCTTCAGTGCCTCGGGATCGAACCAGCTCCTCTCCCTCGCCGTTCAGCGAAGCAAGCGGTCCGCTGCTCTCGATGGTATTCGTCAACAGGAACGGTGGTACCGCGACGTGGCAACCCCGACGCGGCCCCCACCGCAACAGCAAAAGCCCTCCGCTACTACCATGGCACCTCCCCCCGTGAGACCTGCATCACGTATTCCGCCTACGTACAACGCAGGACCCAATAGTTCTCGATATGGTCCGCCGCAACCGGTGGCAAATCCCGTCAAGCCAACGCCGCCCAAAGCACCAACGCCTGATGAAAAAGAGAACGAGGATCCTAGCTTGTCCAAGATGGACGGGCCGCCCGCCTCACAGGAATCAGAGTATGGCGGCCTCTGGATTGATGAGTTGGCAGGTGATTTGGCCATTGATGACGATGCGCTCTTGGCTTAGAGCGACGATGCCAGGTTGCCTTTAGAGTATGGATTATGAAGGAAAGAAGGACTATAGACAAGTGATTTTTTTAGGATACCCCACGCACAGCTAGAACACGAAGCGATTCATGAAATAACAAACAATGACAGCGATTTATGCTCTTTATACAAAACCGTCTGCGCCATACAAGTCTTTATGTAGCGGCTCGTTCAATAACATGCTAATAGTCATATACAATAATTCCGTCGTAAGCTAGAGCGCCCATCCCCGGCCTGTTCGCTGAAGTTGATCCAAAAGTCCAAAGTTGCCTTCCCTTTCTTCTCCACCTTGGCCATGCCATTAAGACTTTAGGCGTAGATGCCCACCCACTCGCCCTTTTGGGCAATTTTTGTGTCGCACCCTTCAACGGCGCAACGCAGGTCGTTGATGGCTTGGTAAGGCACCTTGCCATCTGGGGCGGGAAACCCGACTCCATCAGGGTTGGTCTTTGTCGGTCGGCGATTTTCAAAACACTCAGAGCAGTAAACCTGTTTTGTTCACTTGTTAGTCTGGATTCTCGGATGTGCGAGAAAAGGGGAGGGGAAGGTATGACGTACATGACCGCACTTCTTCAGTGCCCAGTAATGATGTTCACCCGCTGCGCGTTTACGTTTCTTGTCTTTGCCTCGTGTGTTATTGCCGGAAGAATCGTAGGCGAGCTCTTCGTCGCAGCAGGGGCAAACGACGACCAAGTCCTCTGCTGGTTCCGCACATGTATTCCTTGTAAACCCCTCGCGGGTTTCTGGTGTCGGTTCCATGGGTGGCTTGGGACTCTGCCTCTCGGGCTCAGGACGAGAAACGGGGTGTGATGATCGGTTGAGACCAAAGTTTATGATACCGGCCAGCGTCTGCCTAAATCCGCGAATATCGGTAAGTGGTGAACCTGCTCCGCCGAAGCCAACACTGAACAGCGAGTCGGCGCTGCCATGATAGCCATGTAGAGTGCGGCGATTTGGATTGTGCGGCTGCTGCCGGGGGCGGAGGTTATGTGCCAGTGACGAGTATTGCGATGCATCGTGCTCGGGTGAATCTCCGGTGAGGTCGATAACATCTGCCGGTGCAGTGGGCCGAGACAGGGTGCCGTCACTCCTGGATAAGGACGGAGGGGTGACTCTTTGTGACATGGTCCTCCTCGGGTTTCTGCCGATCTGGCTAGTTTGCATCTGCAAGGACGCGTCGACCTCGGAAGGTGCTGATGCCGACTCCCCCGTCAGGTCGATGACGGCACTGACTAGCTGTCTCGGACGAGGGTGGTGGTGGTGGTGATGATGGTGGTGGCGACGTCGTGGCTGGTGATGGTGGTGGTGGTGGTGGTGGTGATGGTGATGCGGGCGTCGGGTATTCGGTGCTTGGAGGTCTAGAGGTGTCGCTTCGCCGCTCAGGTCTATGGCACCGGGGAGATGTTCTGGTGGTATCAGGCCGCGTTGTTGACTACCGTTCGTCGCCGCGTTGCTAGATGGACGCGGCGGCGACGAAGACAGGTCGACCTCGATGACATCTTCGTCCGGGACGAAAAGGGAGTCCTCGTCGTCCAAATCCATTATCCCCACACACGTCTCGGCCTCTTCCACTTTGCGTAATGTGTAGAGTGTTTGTGGTGAACGGTACCATTCCCACCGAGACCGGCCCGGGGTTAAGGACGAGGTAAAGTGTAATCGTATGCAAAGGTTTCTCGGTATCTTGCGTCGGTCGGTACTAGTCGCAGGAAGGAAGTTTGTACGGTCGGGGAAAAGTTTGTCGTGGCTTTGGGGTGGTGTCGGCGTGCAAAGGGGGCAAAGAGCACAAGAGATAATGTAGGAGTGAAGTTGGTTGGCAATATCAAGGGGAGAAGTGCACAGGAAACCCCACCAGAAACGGCAGAAGCCTGGCAGAATCTCCGGCGCCTTGCCGCCGCCGAACAAAAGAGCGTGAGGGCGGTAAACGCGGCGTCAACGAGACAAGCGCGAAATCTTGCATTTTTAGTAAGCAAGGTTCGCCACGACCAGCTCAATAAGCATGGCTGATAATATACCCCATTCACAAACCATTTTCCCAAAGTGAGATTTCTCTTGCAAATGGCCAATCTCGATCCAGATCAGATAACTACTCCGGAGTTCACAGAGCGTGACGATCGCCCTGAAAATCCCGGGCTGCAGCTCAGAAATTCGGATCTCAAGTCTCAGATCGTCATCAACTGCACGTGCACAGGTATTCAACAGGACGGTGCCATAATGTCAATATCCAGCTTGCTTTGCCATCGATTTATTGGATTTTTCTTCCCCTAATTATTCACCAGCTTTGTTTATTCGAAATAATGGTACACCCCATGTAAGCAATCAGAAAACAAAAGTGAAAACAGTATAAATCACAACCAGTCCTGTCCTTACTCCTTCACGCCAAAGACTGTCACAACTCCCTCCCCATTCACAGACACCAGGTTTTGCGCAGACGGGCCCCAGCTTACTGCCACAGCCGGTACAGAGCTGCGGAAAGGCTCACTCCACTTCTTGCTGGACTTGGCGTACTGCTGCACCGTGGCACCCGTGGGGCCTCCAGTAGCAAGGAACTGGCCCGTGTAGTCCCAAGACAAAGACTGCACGGCACCGCCCGTCTCGAGAACCTTGGCAGTAGCCGCAGCACCCTCCTTGCGCAGGTCAAAGATCGTCACAGTTGTCTGACCCTTGGCCGTCGCTGCCAGCCAGAAACCGTTCTCGGAGAAGACCAGGGCTTGGACGGGGGCGCCAATGTCAAATTCAGCGGCCTGCTCGAGCGTCTTGGTCATAAACAGCTTAATCTTGCCGGAGACGCTACCGGCGCCTACGAGGTGGCCATCAGGGTGGAACGCGCATGTGGTCAGTGCTGTGAAGTGTTAGCATACGGCAACGCTCTGAAAGCAACATATATAGTCAGCGGTGCACTTACGCGAGTCTGTGTAAGCACGACTGATGCGCTTCGTGGACGCGGCATCATAGAAGACGATGGCCTTATCCGAGCCAACTGAAGCCAGAATCTGGCCGGCGGGGTGCAGGCTAAGATCGGTCGCAGGGCCGGAATGCTCAGAAGCTTCAGCGGTCAGTGAGTCGCCCTGGTAGACCTTGACAGAGCCTTGGGCCGTGGCGCAGACGACACCGGATTCCGTAGAGAGGGAAGCAGTGACCGGCTCCCCGACCGACAGCTGCTGACCCAGCTTGTCCGAGTCAAACAGGTACGTGACCAGGTCGCCCTTGAGTCCTCCAATAGCGGCGGTAGTACCCTCCGTGTCTAGGGATGTAGCCTGGGCAACGGGGAGCGAGTTTGTCGTCTCGGGTTCGAACGTGGACAAAACATCGGCCGTAACCCAACCCTCAGGGACAGGGCGCTTTCGGCGACCTTGGGAGAGTCTGCATGCGGTCAGTCTTCTATTCATTCGTTATGCGACAAATAATCACAACAATACTCACTTGGCATGCGTCTCGTCCACAGCAGTCGCAAAGTCCTCAGGCAGGCCTTCCACTGTGTCCACGGCCATGGAATCGCCGTTGGCACCGCTATCTGTGACCGTCACCTTGCCCAGCGCCTCGCGGGCCTCGTCCCTCTCCTTGGCCAGTCGCGCGATGACGCGAACGGCAGCATCGTGCTGGTAGAGCGCCGTAGCAAGCTCTTCTCTCGTCCGGGCCAGCTGCTCCTTCATGTTGTACGTCTCAAGGGCGAGGGAGTCCCATTCGTTCTGGAACGTGGCGAGGAGGGCGGGGATGGAGGTTAAAGTAGGCGGTCGCGGGCGCACGATGCGCGAGGACTGCAGCGGCAGTAGGTCTTCAGTAGAAAGCTCATCGCCAGAGCCCGGCTCTGTTCCGTTCTCGTTGATATACTGCTCAATCAGGCGCTTCTCGTACACGACACCTGCGTAATGTTAGAATTCGACTGAGGTGATGGGGCACCGAGATTGGGAGGGCAGGAGACGTACCCGACTTCTTCGACACCACTGGCTCTTGGGGAGCCTCCCCGGAAACTGCAGCAGGGTTAGCAACGGAAATTCAATGGCAGTGTGCTCATCACAGATGCCGTGGAGGTGAGTTTGATGGAATTGAGGGAAAACTTACTTCCACAGAGCATTGCGACGGATATATTGGTCAAGTATCGCGCTCGGTCGCGTGTTTATGGGCAGCAACTACGTAGTCTAACATCGACAACGAGGCTGGCTACTTTTGGGGAGATTTTACCAGCCAGTCAGCGCACGGACCAAACATGGCCAGGCTAAGAGGTCACGAGGTGATAAGAAAAGCTCTTATCACCTGGCGGATGCCAAGCGCCCGCCCTCCACCCTACCGCGGGGGTGAAGGTGGCAGTGTGGCGCCTGCCTCTTGAGCCTAGCCGCACCGGTCGTCGGCCCCCGGCAGGATCCGCACACAGCCCATCATCGTGTGCTTCTTCCCGCCCATACTAATAATACTCTGTAGTCATCCGGAATCGTTCCTGTCCTGGTCTTGTCTATTGCCTTCTTTTTCTCACATTTTCCCCTTCTATTTTGCATAGGTTTCTGTCTGGTAACAGACTGCAGTATATCCGCACACGTCCAACGATTGACGCTCTATTGAACTGAAGTCGGGAAACGCATCACCGCAATCATGCCCGCCACCAAGCTGCCGCCCATCCTCGAGTTCCACACGTGCCCCGACCTCATACAAACCGATATCCTAGACACCCTCTTTGAGCCAAGTCCAGCCATTCACGCCACTCTTCTTCCCGTCATCCGCACTGCCGAGTACTCGACATGGCCGGAGCTCATTGACACCTGCCAGATTCGACTCCTGTCTCTGGCAGCATCGACGTCGGTTGGATCGATCCATCCCACTCTGCAGTCTGTTTTGGGCTCTCACCCTCGCCTTGGTGAGAAGAAGATCGAGTCGGCTCAGTCCGCTGCCGAGCAGGCTCAGATTCAGAAGACCACGAATCCCGAGCAGGAGAAAGAGCTTGCCCGACTCAACCATCAATACGAGGAAACCTTTCCAGGCCTACGATACGTCGCATTTGTCAACGGCCGCGGGCGACCGGAGATCATGGAGGATATGAAGACAAGGATTTCGACGTCTGACATCACAAAGGAGGTGGATGCAGCGCTGCAGGTAAGAAGGGTCTTGTCACGGATCGACGTCCAAAGATCCCGATGGATGGCACACGCTAACGAGTCACACAGGCCATGTGCGACATTGCAAAGGATAGGGCCTCCAAGCTCCAGTAACTTGGCACGTCGTCCCATAACATGCGAGGGAGAAGAACAAGAATAAAAAAAAAAGCACCAACAAACAAGAAAGAAAAGGAAATGATGAAGGGTCGATTAAAATACAGTGTCAAGGGAGGAGTTCCAAGGTGGGTTCAAAGGTGTATTGCGGACGGAATCCTGCGTCCATGGAAGATGAAGTTGCGTTTTTAAAAAATCCCTTTTGATTTAACAAACCATGAAAAGAATCATGTATTTTTCTTTGTTTTGTTTTCCGACTTCCCTATCCCTTGTTATCAGCGTTTTCTTCCTTTCGCCCATTCTCCTTCTCTCCGCGCTATCCCTCGTTTTTCTGGATCGCCTTCCTTCCTTAACTTTGGTTTTTTTAGGAAGTCCATGACGTCCTGCGCCTTTCCTTGTTCAACTCTCCGACCTTAGAGCGCAGACATGTGCGGATTTTTTGCTTGTACTCCATCTTGCAGTACAGACTTTGATGCACGGCGGTTAAACCCTGTCATATTGACGCCCATGATATGCCGTCAAGTTCATCCAGATATTCTTCGTACGATGCATCATCCACTGAATCTGAGCGCCCAAATATGAGGCTGAAGTCAGAGTACACGCACGTACTCTCATTTCCTACATCGCCATCGGCACCATCGTCGCCGACATTAAAGTCGAAGCCGTCCTCGTCCAGCTCGTCGTATGCACTTTGGTGTGGCCGCGACTCCGCCAGGTGCGCTGGTTGGGAAAACATCGAGCTTGGGACGACAGCATGACTACTTCCTTGGACGTTGCCGCTTGCACCTTCTGCTACTGGGTGCCGTCTTTGGTCTCCCAACTCTGGAGGCTGCTGACCATGGCACCTGGCCCATGGTGCAGCAGACATGGTACCGTAAGAGCTATTCGTATAGTCAGGCTGACACGTCGCAGTCGGCCTGTCTACCTGACTCTTGTGCTGGCCAAGTGGTGTGCCAAGTTCCAGTCGTTGCCTTAACTGATTCATGAGAGAAAATCTCAGCAAAGAACTGGTATACACGTGAACAAGGCGGCGTCTCGACGCGCCAAGGGCCATGGCCAAGTTGGCCAAGTACCTGTCGCCAAACGACTTGAACGCCTTGCGGCTCACAATATACGTAGCAGGCTGAGAGTAAGGTTGGGAAAGGCGACTGGTGATGAGGAAGGCCCTCAGGCGACGTTTCTTGGAGCTGAGACCTGCCGTGTTGGGTCCATCGACATCGAGACGATGGCGACGGCGTTTTTGTCGTGGTTTCTGCTGCTGCTGCCGGCCAACGCTATCGTTGTCGAGGGAGAATTCGAAGCCTTTCTTTGACACTCGAGTCTTGGCGGCAAAAATAGCTGCTGGCTCATCTTTCCCCCACCATAATCCTCCATCAGGGACGCTTGCGAGAATCATGTCGGAGCAATCACGTCTTCGGAAAAGACAGTGGCCCTGAATCGAAATGGCAGCGCGTGGCAGAGACGTGGAAGAGCAGACTGGTGCGGTCCAAGGCCACGAAAGCTGGCAACAGCATATACAAGAAAAGGGCCTTGGTCGCCCCCTTCTCGGTCAATTATCGAGTTGCAGGAAGTCTTCATGAGGGACACTCGTTGAGGGATCTCGATCATGTATCGATCTCATGCAGGAGGGTTCTGCTATGATGGGCATCGGTGACTGTTTGCAAATGCTTCTCATGCCGGCAAATGACGAAGGCTCTGACTTCAAGGCGACGAGGTATTTCGGTGAATATCGTGCCGGACAAAATGTCGGCTGAATATCTGGTGACAGAAGCTAACTCCGGCTGGTACTTGGATTGGAGATAACAATAGGAAGAGATAGACGTATATGCCAAGGATGGGAACGAAAGCAGAAAGAGAGTGAATAATGTTATGGCATACAGAAAGTCGGAGGGAGAATGAGAAGAGAGGAGAGAGCGCGGGGATAATATGCAAGTCCCCGTCACCTGGTACAGCTCCGCACTCTTTACCCCGGGAAAATACCCTTGTCGGTTGATGCTGCAGTCTGTACACCACAAACGAAATGAAGATCATTCTGGGGTTTCCGGGGGCTTCTTTACTTTTTCTACAACCAGTAATAACATTATGTACATGTACTCTGTACTCCGTCTTACTCTATGAGCCTGTACAAGTATCCGAAGTCGTACTCTGGGGTCTGCAAACTACGACACCACCTTCCAACCCCCTCCACACATCCTCGTATGCTGTAATTACTAATTTTTGTCCATGTGCATGTTAATGTCCCATTACGGACATCCGTAAGGTCTTGGTATGGATGTCTGTCTGTTAACCATTGGCTCGCCGGAACTATTTATCGACTGCCCCGTGCGGTGGCAACCAGCCACAACGTGCATGATTCCTACAGGCCCGAAGTTCGAAAAAAAAATCTTGGTAGGGACTTTGTTTCGTTGAGGCTCAGGGTTTGGGGATTCGGCGATCTCCGCCTCGGTGGTGCAGGTGATGTGGTTATGAGACTTATGAGAATGTACATATTATTAGAAACGCCTTCAACCAATGTCTTGGCCTTCCTCGTAGCGACGCTGCGCCGGTCATGCCGCCGTACTTCAATGCGATGCATTAGATATATTAGTACCTAGGGCCGGGATGGGCCTTTGTTTCACCATGTCCACTTGATCCGTGATCCCCTTCCGGAGAGTTGGATGAGATGGGATAACTTCAACTTACACCAACATCCATATTGCAAAGGGGGAACTCACCCCCGGCAACATATTGAAGTATGCGCCTGCACGGATGCTTGTCTCATGTGAAGCCAACACGCGCAGACAGAAGAAAAGCCAAGTCGTTCCAGAGGCCAATGGGTTTTACTTGCGCCGTCGCAAGAGCCACATCGTGGTCCAAGCATCAATCCCTCCCACTCTACGGAGTATACATACGGAGTACATGTATCCAGAAAATATCACGACCGCTTTGTGTGAAGAGGCGCAAGAGATGTGAGAGTTTTTTTTTTTCTTCAGATTTGAGCCAAAACTCTGGGAGGCTACAGCTACCAAAATTACTCATGCAAACGTACCTCCAATTGTCAGTGGCGGGGGGGCAGGTGGGATGCTGTCGCCGCAGAGGGCGTCGTGGCTTATTCGGCGGATGAGACATCATCATACACATGGCGTCCATGCCAAACTCATAACAGGAATGCTAATTCCCGTACCTCTACAGGCTGAACCACTGGTTACTCCCTCCAAGGTCTCCCAGCAAGAAGTCGAGAGCTGAACCCTCTGGTGACAGGAGCTCGGGAAGAAGCCCATACCCGTCTGTGTATTGTGTCCCATAGGAATAGCCAAGATAGTCTCTGCTGACTTTGTTGCTTTCGTCAGTGTGGAGGGAGGCATCTGCGCCCCGACCGGTGTCACCATCATCGCCTGTTGTCCACGACGAGGTGGCGGGAGTTTCATGTGTGTCGCCGTGCCGTATACTACTGGTCTGATCATGCGCACGGCCGCCGGCGCCTTGTACGTCGTTCCAACCTGGTTCTCTCCCCTTGACTGATTGCAGAGCCGGAACGTCACTCGGGGTCACAGGAAGAGTACCGTTTGGGCTGTCGTTGCGGACGCTTTCTGCCGGCGTCTGCTGCCACGTCGTCGTTGGCGCACGCCTGGACCCTGTCTTCAGCGCTCGCTGTTGGAACAGGCATAGCAGCCCCTGGGCAAAGCGCCAGTGGCGCGATAGCTCGATGAGTGAGGCCATGAAGGATTCAAATGTTTGCTGGGCCCTAGCTGAGACCAGGGGATTGAGCAGTTTGAGCTCGCAGCTGACGTGGATCATGGCCGTAAAAAGGGCGTGGATATCGTACAACCAGAGTCTGAGAAGAAGGCCCCTATGGCGGAGCGTGTCGAATATGGATGCCATGGCTACAACAGCGACTCCGCAGACAGACAGGTCGCTGCAGACGTCGGAAACCGCGTCAGATATCGCGTCGGACGGGCCGCTCCTTGGTGAAGGCCTGTGCAGGAGAATGAGGAAATTGTTGTAAGTGAGGTGCAGCGTCGCCTTCCAGGCGTTCATTTCTGGCCTCGAGAGGTGCAACGCGGGGGGGAGTTGTGATACAAACTGCGCTAGGGTCTCATCTGCTTCCCTCGTGGCCTCAATCTGGCTCTGGACGGTGGAGCGCAGGGACCATCGTCTTCGCATGGTCTTGGAGATGATGCGACAGAGCTTCGAGTGCTGGATGACAAAGTCGGCATCTGCATCGGGGACGCCCTCAAAGTGCGAATACTCCAACTCAGGGACATCCGACTCGTCAATATCCCTGGGGCGAAGAAACAGAGTCAGCATTCGACTACTCATGCCGCAACCACGCGCAAGGGTGGAAAAGGGGTGGTGGGCTGCTACGTACATGTATACTACATGCACGTATTGAACTTACAGTGCTGGTATGCGACCATATGCCACAGATACCATGGTGTCAAACTGGACCAGAACCCACCACAGCCTCGTCCAAAGCCGTTTGCTCAGAGGAAACATGCTCGACTTGGTCACATCTCTGTGCATACCGTGGCCCAGTGCTATGCGCGATGCAAATCCGATCCAGTGCCAGGCGTTGGCCGTGAGCTCCTCAAGACCGTCGGAATACCAGGTGAGGAGGAGTGCTGCCTGGACGTAGACGGTTCGGTCCTGGTCAAAACGTCGATCTATAAGAGTCTTTGTGCGACGAAAGAGAATCGATTGCAGCGCCTTGAGGGATGCATCCTCGGAAGCCAAAGCGTGCGCGCCAACAATGAGAATGGCATTCAACAGGGGAAGGGATGGCCCGTTCTCCGGATCCTTACTCTCGTACTGCATCATGAAATAGTGCTCGTCGACAATGGGCCAGCCACGGTTGACACGCTCAAAGTATCCACGGAGAAGCTTTCGCTCCAGAGCCGGTTCCAATCGCTCCAGGGCCGAAGGAGGGACACTCCGCAGGTCGTGGGCTGTGTGCACGGGATGGAATTGCCTGTTGGCAAAGTGGACGGCACCTTCATCAACGGGGTTAAACGAGCTCTGGCGCACGAGGTAATTGAAGTTGGAGACGCCCGTTCCTATGAAGCACATGCGGCCTCGGAGGTTGATGGCCGCCGTTCTCAACTCCTCACGGTCGATGAACTCCGCCAAGTTTCCAGGGTCCGACGCGTCTCTGTCGACTGGCGTCGGTGACCTAGTCGGCACACCTCCCGTTCTGGCCGCAGCATCAGCTGGGTTGTCGGCACCAGGATCACGGGGCCGGATGGCCCTAATCTCCCGAGGCTGGACATCTCGGCGATATGACCTGGTCCTCTTCTTCTCGTATAAGCAGCATCCTGGCCGGCTGTGTTCAGAACAGTTTGAACAGGGCGCGCCCTTGTCAATAATGTCACAGCGAATCTTGCGCCTATGGCAGTCGACACACGCCCTTCCATCTACAAGTCAATTGTCAGCCCTCGATGATTGTTTGTGGTATCGCATAATACTTCCCGACTCATCACGTACTTATCCTCTTAGACCGACCTGTCGGAGTTTCATCCTCCAGACCGCCGCTCCGAACCTGACGTCGAGGCCTCATGACCGGCAATACTGAACTGAAGCGATCAAGGGAAGGGAACAATTGAGAATTGCTGCCCAACCGTGTAACGAGTAGTACTAGAAGAGGAGATGTTGTATATATCGATGAAAGGGCATTGCATTCGCACATGCAAGTTCATGAAAGAGAAACGGAAGTTTCGACCAACGACGGTCGCAATGACTCGATCGGAAGTTGAGGGTCCGGAGGCTGCAATAAAGAAGGACGGTGGCTTCGGAAAACTCAGCCAATCACGGCGCTTTATTCTTTCGCCTCATGTTAATTACCGTCATCCACACTCTGGATTTCGCCGGCACTGGCTTACATCGTGCAAAGCTTCAAATCGGATTGGTTTCAATTACGTATACCCGCTGTAAGTGGGAAAAGCTTTTCTGTCTCCAATTCTATATACACCGACAGAATAGCGATAAAAGGCTGGACTGAGCCCATACCCTCCATCCTTCCCCCTTTCACTTGAGCCTCCTTTAGATGTAGTAGACATTAAACACTAAACAACTACAACGATAATCTTTCAACATTCTGGATTTGATTCAACCAATACTCTCTTATAATATTAATTTCAACCGGTGCTTTTCTCCTCGTCCTCCACTTCATTTATAATAAATTCTGAAACCTCCATTCAATTGAGCTGCGGAACATGGCACCGACCCAACTCAAGGTCACCGTCAACCAGAGCACCAACGAGCCAAAGAATGAATCGGGCACTCAGACTCCCGTGTCCCTAGAGACGGGTGATCAAGATCACAAACCCTGGGACCCTACCAAACTCTCATGGGTATGTCACCCATGATCCATGTCTCTTGGCTAGATCCGACGATCCGATCCTAGCCTGTATTATACATTTGCTAACATATATTCATATGGTGTAGCCTCGCAAACTACACATCGTCTTTGCAGGTTTCACTTGCACCTTCAATGGTAATCTGGGATCCTCTATGCCCTCGGGGGCTCTTGACGCCATCTCGGACCATTTCAACGTCACAAACAGTCTCCATCTGACCCTCCTCAACTCTCTATACATGGTCGGTTACGTCCTTGGTCCCCTGATCTTTGGCCCTCTGAGCGAGTACATTGGCCGAAGGCCGGTCCTCGTCGGCACCTTCCTCGGTTATCTCACATTCATGCTCGCCTGCTCTGGGGCACCAACTTATGCTGCCCTGGTCATCTTCCGGCTCCTGTGTGGCCTTAACGCCGCGGCACCGACCACCGTCATCAGCGGTCTCTACTCGGACATTCTCGACGATCCAAGCCAACGCGGCTCTGCCATTGCTCTATACATGACCGTCACCTCTATCGGTCCCCTCACCGGTCCCCTCATCTCCGGTTACTCATCTCAGCAGTCGTGGAGGTGGCCCTTTTGGGCTGCCGGCATAATAGCTGCCTCCGGTCTGCCCTTGGTTCTAAGCTTGCCGGAGACGTTTGCCCCCGTCCTGCATAACAAGTGGGCAAGGGAACAGCAGAAGAATGGACAGAATGAAACTGTAGTCCAGCTCCACCCCTTCGATGTCCGCAAGATTTTCCTCCGCCCCTTTACCCTCATGGCCACCCAGCCCATCGTCCTCTTCACCTCTCTGTACCTGGCTCTGGCCTATTCCGTCTTTTACCTCATGTTCCAAGCGTATCCCATCGTATTCGAGCGTATGAATTATCCCCCTCTTTTTTCTTCTCGGAGCATGTCTCTAACGTGTTATAGAATTCTACGGTCTCGCCCCGGGTCCTGCTGGTCTTATGTACCTTCCCAGTAAGTCCATTCCTCATCGGGGGGTTTCCCTTCTTTCATCTTCAGTTCATAGGGAACGCTGACATTTTGTGTTCTCAGTGGTTGCGGGACTTATCTTGTCTCTGATCTTGTTCCAGTTCTATGACTGGTGGCGTCTCAGGGCCATCAAAGCTGGCAAGGCATGGGCTAAGCATGAGATTTCCCGTCGCCTACCCCTCGCATGCTTTGCCTCTCCATGGTAAGATCTGATCCATAACAATTGAATCCGAGGGGGAATAAATCATGCTAACATCAACCCTCTTACACAGCATGGTCATCTCCCTCTTCTGGTTGGGTTGGACGCCCAGTCACAGCATCCCCCCAATCGTTCCCGCCCTTCACGGTATCTTCTTCGGTGCAGGCTTTCAGATGGTCTTCATGGGCATGGTCAACTACCTCACGGACGTCTTCCGTAACCAGTCAGCTTCGGCCAATGCCGCTGCCAGTACCACCCGATCCATCGGTGCCATCCTCTTCCCCTTCGCGGCTCATCCCATGTATTCCAACCTTGGCATCCACTGGGCCCCTTCCCTCCTTGGCTTCATTGCACTTGCCATGGGAGTCATCCCTTTTCTGTTCATTAAGTATGGCGATAGACTTGTCCGATAGATCTCATTTGTTTTTAAGCATGAGCCTATAGATTGTATGCTAGCATAATGTTTTACTTGTTGCCATTTTGTGTCTGAACGAATACGGGTGTGGCTTTGTTGTGAGAATATGAGTACTGCATAGTACTGCATATACCAATTACGATATTAGTATCATCTCTTACTCTTTTCCTTTTCCCATTACCCTTCTTATTATTATTCTTCTTCCTCTTCCTCTTCTTCTTCTTCTTCTTCTTCTTCTTCTTCTTCTTCTTCTTCTTCTTCTTCTTCTTCTTCTTCTTCTTCTTCTTCTTCTTCTTCTTCGCTTTTATCTCTATTTCGAGACCTTCATTTCCAAGAGTAAAGTTGCCCCTTTTGTCCGTAGATACATACCGGACAAAATCACGGCTACCTAGGACCACATGAATGGATGTGAGCTTTGTGTAAGATGAAACAGCTTACAACTAGACGGCGAAAAATAACAGTGGATTTCACCCTTACAGGTATTGTGTTTCAAAAGCCAGTTTATATGTATTTTGTCTTTTTGGAAGGAGAAAGTCACCGGCCTAAGTTGTGCCAGTTGGTTCGGAAATCAGCAAACAGTCACCACTTGACGGGTTTCAAACAAGGAGACATGTCACAATGCTGTCCGCAAGACAACAAGGCTAGTATCCAGACTCATTCACCGGATAGATTCATTCGAAGAATCAAAGATCATACAGTTCCACTATACACATGAACAAGTGAATCTTAACAACTAATGGTAGGATGCGGTGATTCCTCGACGACAGATGAACAGTGAATGTTGACCACCCGATATGGCTCCTGAGGATTTGCTTGTCAAACACAGCAGCGCCATTCCGCTCAGTTCATCAAGTGAAGACACTTCTCTCTATTTAAATGAGAGGCGATCCCCCATGTTTATTCGTCCCAATGGTCTTCTACTCATTGTCACCAAATCGCCATCATTGTGTATATCCTCTTTGCAACGCCTAGCTTGTCTGACTACGGCGAGGACAACGCAACCTACACAACATGGCGGACATTGACGAGATCACAAAGGAGAGGCTGTACCTACAGAATGGTGATACGGACGAGGTGGTAGATGTTGACGCAGTCACGGCGCTCTTGGCAACACCTTATGATGAGATATTTGAGACGAGCAGAGACGGCAAGACTTATACGAAGCCCAGTAGCCTCTTCGGTGTGCCCGTTGAGAAGATTGATGAGACATCACCATACTGGGACAATGAGTGGCACTCTCTGGAGGCGTACCTTAACCGGGAGACAAACGAGGAGAAAAACAAGTACGGGTGTAGGAAAGACCTCCGACACGAGAGGGATGGCCAAAAGAGGGCCTTTTTGGCCAAGTGCCTCAAGGGACACACCGACAACGTTACCAAGCACCGCAAGATTCGCAACGTGTTTGGACGCAACATGCCGCATCACCCTAACCAGCTGGCGTCAAAGGACCTCCTCCCCAAGAAGGGTCTCTGTGAGCAGGAAGTCATGTATCTTCTAGGATGCAAGCTGGCAGACTTCCAGTACCTCGCCAACGGGGGCAAGATGGCCATGAAGCCATGGGACTTTATTCGCTGGAGAATTGGCAGGGCCCCCCTGGGACACAGAGCCGGTAAGCCTTGCTGGAGTAAGAATAACGACATCAAGGTCATCATCCGCAAACTCATCTCCAAGAAGAGCAACGACCCCCTCTTCCGACAGGCCATCCTCTACTCTGCCCGTCTCGACGGTAGGGGGGACAGCTATCGGGCAAAGAAGATGTTGGAGAAGCCGTTGCCAAGGTCTCCATTGTCCCCCAGGTCGCCCACCAGCGCCAGCTCCCAGATCGGAGTGGCGAGGACACGATCTTGGCTCTCGACCTCCTATAACCGTCCTCGCCCCCCTACGCCCACGGAGCGGTATCCAGAGTCCGGCATGCCTCGGCCACAGGAAGAGCCCCAGGGAGTCCGGGCTGATAGAGCTCGAACGGGAGCACGTGTGCAGAAGAAGCAGCGGGCGCAGTCGCCTCGCCGTCTTTGGCGGGGCATCAACGGATTTCGCAAGGAAAACGGCTTAGCCTAATGGGAGCCATGATCTCGGGGAGAGGTTCCAGTAATATTAGGAAACGATTCTTCTTTATCTCGTCGGTTGGGGTCAAAGATGTTGCACGGTTACGAAACCGTTGTTGTTGCTGTGTTGAGGAAGGATGAATGATAAAGGGGAATTCGGGCGTTGGTGATTGGTTGAATAAGCAGCATATGAAAACGGTCAAACTCGGGTTGGTGGGACACACTGCATTGTAAGAATAGCACAGAAAAGAAAACTCGAGATGATTTGCAGTGAGTAGGTTTGATTATTAGACAATGCACAACATGAAATAGGAAAATAAATCCGATTTCCCTCTCACTTGTTTCCGCTTGTTCTATATGGCTATCGGTCATGGCCATCGGTCTTTCATTGCTGTGCCGGAAACATGGACCAGAGAAAAAATGAGCTGATCATGACGGCCCAGAAGCTACCGAGCAATCAGGTCACGTGAGTAAATAATCACCCTCCGGTTGGTCAATTCGGCGCAGGATTGTGGGTCTCAATCGCCTAAGGCTCCCGAATGATCCCATCCCTCACAAATCCCTCGACAACATCTCTCCTCCCACCCCATCACCAAAACCCACGCTTCAATCCGCCGCAAACACCCCCCACGATCACCACCGAATTCGCCATGTTCCTGCAACGTACTGCCGTCGCTGCGGCTCGCCGTGCCAGCGTCGCCGCCCCCCGCGTCGCCGTCCGCTCCTTTGGCTCGACCGTCGCCCGCCGTACGTTTTGAGAAAACACCCTTTTTTTCTTAGGGGAAAAAAAAACACATGGATGCTAACCCAGTCCATCATGACTATCCAGGCAACGCCCCCTCGACCCCCAAGACCCCCAGCGAGCAGGCCGCTGCCGTTTCCGGATCCGCCGAGAAGAAGATTGGTTCCTACAAGACCATCTCGGGTATGTCATTTTTCCTGGTCGCGACACGGAGGACCCAAATGTGGATACCGGGCCCGGACAAAGGAGTTGATAGTGATGCTAACCAAATGGTCGTGGTGAATTATAGAGGTCAAGACTGAGGCCGACCTCTTCGGTCCCGGTGGTGAGAACTCCACCGTCCCTACCGACCTCGAGCAGTCGACCGGTCTTGAGCGTCTCGAGATCCTCGGAAAGATGGAGGGTGTCGACGTCTTCGACCTGCGCCCCCTCGACGCCAGCCGTCTCGGCACAATGGAGGACCCCATCAACATCCGCTCTGCTGGTGACGAGCAGTTTGCCGGTTGCACCGGTTTCCCTGCCGACTCTCACAACACCACCTGGCTTCGCGTACGTGTTCTTTTTTTTAGCCCTTCATCTGTTCTTTATCTTTGACTACTCTCGTTTCTTTCACGCCCATGAATTTCGAATTGAAACAACTGACAATACCACTACAGGTCACTCGCGACCGCCCTGTCGAGCGTTGCCCCGAGTGCGGCAGCGTCTACAAGATGGAGTTTGTCGGTCCCCAGGACGACCACCACCACGACCACCACCACGAGCCCGAGCACCCCGAGCCCAAGACCTTTGCCGACTTCGTCAAGCCCGAGTACCGCTACCGATAGATGCATCGATCGCTTTCTATCGATGATACGAGGGTGAAAAGGGGGTCAGAGATGGGGAGGAGGAACATGTATTAAACGTTCAGGTGTATCCACCTGTTAGAAGGATGTTGCCTTATATTAGAGAGAGCAGGTGTGAGCGTTTCTGTCTGGGTGTGTGTGGTCTGTAGATTAACGGTGACTCTCATTTTTCCTATGTTTTTAAAATAAACACCCTTTGGTTATTATATACATCTTGTCGCCGTGGTTATATTCCAACCAACCAGCCCCTCGTTTCTCAAGCGATGTGCAGTCCGTCTTGCCCTGGACCTGGACCAGTGAACTCGATACATCGTATGCGCCTCTTGTCTCTTTACCGGCTTCGGTGCCATGCTCGGGAATGCATATCGGGGTCGTATGTATGGTGCGATACGTCCCGCTTACCATGACGTAGGCCGACTTCCGGCTCTTGCCAACATCACATCGTGAACTAACAGATGAAGATGAAGTTCGGCTATGCCTCTTTCAGCTCCTCACAGCCAGCCGATCACCCCGAAACGACATTGGTAAACTCGTGCAGCCGTTGTCTTTTTCGTGATTTTCCTTCCTTTTTTTCTTCAAGGCGGTTACAACGAGCTCAACCCTCCTCATCGTCAAAGCTGAGCTTAATCTTCTTTGCCTTTTTCTTAGGCTTCTTGTCCTTGGGAGCCTCTCCGTCCTTTGGCCCATTCTTCCCACCATCCGATGCACCCTTAGCCTTCTTGGATTTGTCCTCCTCCTCTTGCGTAGCGGCTACTGCATCCTCGCCCACCACTCTTCCCACTTTGCGCTTCCTACCTCCAATGGCAGCTTTGGAGGAAGTGTCGGCGTCCTTGGTGATGGAAGACGTGCCCTTCTCATCATCTTGAGCAGGAGCATCACCGCTTCCCTCCCTGACAACACCCTCCTTGTCCACCTCGACCTCGACGACATTGCCATCCTCATCCACGACGAGTGGCACGTCTTCAGCCTCCTCACTGCCTGAGCGCTTCTTGGCGGCACGCCGTTGGCCTCCGGGGGATGGATCACCACGACCACCTCCGGCGGCTTGCGCGTGGAGAGCAGCTAGGAAGGGCGGTAGGGATTTGTTGAAGGAGAGGTTCTTGGATGTGACCTTTTGGTTTTTTTGAGACATGGTTGATGATGGATGAGGGGTATGCGGTGGTGGATGGAATATAGTAACACCAGTACGGGTATAATATCTCCTTGTCGTCTCAAAGTAACACTAGTGAGCCGCTCCTCCCCGGGAAAACGGATGAATGAATTGGTGTGGCTGGTTCGGCAGATGAGGCAATCAAAGTTTCCCTGTTTGTTGCAGCGATTAGGTCCGGGATGTTGGAGAGCTCGAACTTGAATGCCGGTTGGTTGTTCGAGGCAACTCGTATCGGGTACTGGTCATGGCTAGCGACACGGCCAGGCAGTTCGCGTCGCGGGTACATACCCTACAGTTCAACCGGGGGGAAGGGGGTCAAAATGGAAAAGCTTGTTAGCAATCAGCAGCAAAGACAAGCAATATAGGCTACGTGTGATTGGCGCAGATAGCGGTCAACAAGGGGCGCATAACTCCCTTTTTTTTCCCCTTCTTCTTCTTTTAGTTTTAATTTTAGCATTAACTTGGGACGTAAAAAATAACTGTATTGGGACCGAGACATTTCACATATGTCAAGTTGTGAGTTGGCCACGTGACCAAGGAATAAAGGGTCTTTTAGCTGTTCTTTTCGAGGCCCCCAAATGTGCCTTTTTCCCATCGAGTAGTATTACGCGTACGATGGAAATGACATACATGAAGATGTTGCCATTTTTGTCGAGGCACGGTAAATACTAAAAGAGAGATACTACTCCGTAGAGTCTAGAGAGAAATCTCTGGGGATGCTAATTTAATCACTGTGATGCTCTGCATGCTGACATACATTAGCACGAGTTTCCCTGTCCTCTAAGAACATCTTTTACGTTTACGAGTACAACAGGCATATCAACTTTCTCTCTCTTTACGAGCAGTACTCCGTACGAGTACATCCATATTGCGTACTAATGGTCATAGTGCAATCAGAGCGAGTGTACACGTAATACGAGTACAGCATTACTTAAGAAGTTGGGAATACCAGTTGGCCGTGTGCCACCACGAACCCCATAGCGGGCCTGAGCAACTTTGGGGGGGGGGAGAGGGACCGGCTTTGTGTACTCGTACAGATAGTACTCGTACTCCGTACTGTTGTTAAGGCTACTACAATAGGCCCGGGCTTCATCGACTATTGCCAGCAATGAGGAGTCTCCTTTCCGTCTGAAAATTCGGGGGTTTGGGGCCCAGAGTATTACAATCTTGTCTTGTAAGATGTAATACTTGTACAGAGTCCTCGTAGTGTCGGTACGAGTACCTGTACTAGCACTTAGTAGCAGTACCTACTAGTAGTAGTAGTAGTAGTAGCAGAAGCGGCCAACCTTGATCGAAAAAGTGTGTAATCAGACAACGTTGAAACTCTCCCAACCATTTCACATTGTTTATTTTCATCATCATCAAGACTAGCAAACACTTTTCTTCACCAACCCCTTCTTGTGGCTTATGAACAATTTAATGATAGACTGAAGAATTGCTTCGTGTTATTAAGGGTAGTAGTTGTCTCTGTGGCAGCGTGTGTGATCACCTGTGGTCGCATATGTGGTGGCGCTTTGGTACTTTGGTGCCAGCCTACTACTACTGTACTCCGTAGTACGAGTAGAGACCTCCTAGAGACCTAAAAAAAGTACGAGTAGCAGAGTCAACCATTGGCCTGTTGCCAACTTGCCAACAGAGGGCCAGATCCTCTTTTCCTTCCAAGAGCCCACCCTGTTTCACCACTGCCTCTCCATCTTTAGTTGGTCGGACTCTCCCTTTCACACGCACACACACCCCATACGCCCATACGCACGCATTTCCTTCTCCTTCTCTGTCTCTAACGTCTTCGAGGCCAGATTTCTGTGTCCCTGTCGCTCGTTAATCCAGGATCCATCTTCTCTTCCCCCCCGGATCTCTCTCCTCCTCTCTCCACCCCCCTTTCTCCCATCGCGCGCTGTCATCTCACGAGGGAACGGGCAAAACCCCAGGGGGTCCAACACGAGATAGCTCGCCACATGCCGACGACCCGTACGACCTAGCCTTGCTGTTGTTGAACCATTTCGACGACGCTCGTGACCGCACCTAGTCCACAAACATCCTCGACCAAGACGCCTATCCGCCGCGACACCTCCCGCGACAAATCCTCGCCCACTCTCCCTCCTCCTCCTCCAAACTATACCTGGACGGTCCGTCTGGCACGCCGCCTAGAACCCTGCCACGAGGCGGGCAGCCTTTGCGCCCCTCACAGAAAACATGGAAACCCATAGGCGATCCAGGGCCGCGTCGACCCGCGCCCTGCAGCTACCTTCTCTCGACAATGAGAAGTCGCCCAGCCCCAAGCAAAAGACGTTGACGTCGCTGGCATCACGTCTGGCCTTTTTCCGCAAGCCCCTGCGGTTACGTGGCAACTCGACCATCTCGGTGCCCCTCGGCGTCGTCGTTCTCTTCCCCATCCTCGTCGTCATACTCATCCTGGTCCTCTTCGTGAGGCACCCAGATTCGCCGGGGAGCATGCTCGTCCCTGCTGGCGCACCTCCTGCCATCAGGAGGATTAGCGAGCAGCACGACAAGGTCTTTGTCAACGGTTGCCTCGAGCCCGACACCTCTCAGCCCCGAGCCAACGCCGCCTTTGTTGTCCTCGCCAGGAACAAGGAGCTCGACGGTGTCATCCAGTCCATGAAGTCGGTCGAGCGCCACTTTAACCGCTGGTACCACTACCCTTACGTCTTCCTCAACGACGGCGAGTTCAACGAGACCTTCAAGGAGACGGTCCAGAAGTACGCCTCGTCCAACGTCGAGTTTGGCAAGGTCGGCCCTGACATGTGGGGTTACCCTGACTGGGCCGATGAGAAGGTCGTCAAGGAGGGCATTGCCAAGCAGGGCGATGCCGCCGTCATGTACGGTGGCCTTGAGAGCTACCACAAGATGTGCCGCTTCTACTCTGGGTTTGTCACCCCCGTTCTACCTCCCATCATCGCTTTCCTTTCCTTTACTGACCACCATGCGCAGCTTCTTCTACAACCACCCCCTCCTGCTCAAGTACGAGTGGTACTGGCGCGTCGAGCCCGAGATCACCTACTTCTGCGACATTACATAGTACGTGTCCCCGACGCCCTCTTATACCATGGCTCAGGGCAATACCGAAACTAACTGAGAGTAGTGACCCCTTCCTCAAGATGATTGAGAACAACAAGACGTACGGCTTCACCATTGCCGTCAAGGAACTGCGCGAGACCGTCCCCAACATCTTCCGATACGCCTCGGCCTACAAGCGCCTCAACAACATCACCTCCCAGGGTCTCTGGGAGATGTTTGTCGAGCCGCAGCCGCCCTCCGAGGAGCCTCACCCCGACGAGAACTCGCCTCTGCCCGAGGAGATTCTGCAGAACGACCCCGACCAGAATACGCTCCCCGACATTGACCCCGAGGCCATGGAGGGCGAGAAGTACAACATGTGCCACTTCTGGTCCAACTTTGAGATTGCCAAGCTCAGCTGGTTCCGCAGCAAGGAGTACAATGACTTTTTCGAGATGATGGACCGCAGTGGTGGCTTCTGGATGGAACGAGTACGTCATTGAACCCCCCTTCTCGTTTTTTGCACAACGTGCATCATATTACTTAGAGATTGCAACTAACATGATTAACAGTGGGGTGATGCACCCATTCACTCTCTTGCCGCCGGTGCCCTCTTGGCGACACGCGACATCCACTACTTCCGCGACGTTGGCTACCGCCACACGACCATCCAGCACTGCCCGGCCAACGCGCCGTCGCGCCAGCTGCCGCACAAGTCGTACCTCGACATGGCCATTCCTGACGAGAAGCAGCGTCTTGAGGAAGACGAGTACTGGGGCAACTTTGACGAGCCCCAGGAGAATGGTGTAGGATGCCGCTGCCGCTGCGATACCGACATTGTCGATGTCGAGGGCAAGGACGGCTCTTGCCTTCCCGAATGGGTCGACGTGGCTGGTGGATGGGCTAGCCCTTGATACCGCTCCTCTTCCCTATCTTGTTCCCTTTTCCCAAGACCGAATTTGCATGGCGATGTGGATATTTTCTGAGAAACAAAAACGAGCGGCTGAATTACTTTTGCTCTTCCCTCCTTACTTAACCCCTGTTCCTGTTTTATTTCCCTGTGCCTCTTTTTATTTTCACTCTTCCCCCCTTCTGCTTCTCTGGTTTCAGCTTGGCTCTTATCATATCTTGTATTCATGAAGAACATGAACAACAAAACAACCAACACAATAACAACAACACAAAACAAAAACGAACAAAAAAAAAGTGGTGGACAGACTCGGCTTTTGTATCGTGGTCTTACTTTATACCAACGCGCAAACGGCCTCGATGAACCCCCCACACGACGTATACAATGACGGATGGAGAGATTGTTGCTTCCCCCTCGCCTCTTTTGCATTGGGTCATTCGGGTAGCAGGATGGGATGCATGCGAGTTCCTTCATTTTGGGTGCTCCCTAGGAGGACGGGCTTCCTCGTCGGGATCCTCCGCGAGAGGTGGAAGCGAAACATATAAAAAAAAAGGGGTGGTGATGTTTTTGGCTGTATTTTCTCTTTTGGATGTCTTTTTTCTCTCTTATTTTTTCTTTTCCTTTTAATTCTGCGTCATTTGCCTGGGTAATTTGATAGATTGACGGTCGGAATACGTGCGTCGACTTGTATCATCAGACTAGTTTGTGCTTTCTGGGTTGGTTAGGGGGGAGGTGTTTTGAAATGACTTGATCTATTAATCTTTATACAAAGATGCCCTGAAGCATGTACCCTTTCCCAATATGACAATACTACTTCTAGTGCTATCCTTACATTCGTATCAGTTGCTACACGGCATATCGACGGACTCAATGAAAGCAAGGTCCCGTGTAATACAGAGAGCTTGGAAGGTGGTTGAACAGCGTGTGGACCCACCACGTGACCGCTTCTCTCTCTGCTCAGGAGCCCCCCAAAAAAAGTTGGTCCCCTTCTCTAGGCGTAGGACATCCATCACCAACGATCGCGAACCAGTACGACCGCAAAACAAAACAAGATGGCGCCTCGGATACTGCCCCCCAGCGCGCTCCGGTGCTGCCGTGCACCCCAGGCGTCACCAGCCAACTTATTGACGGCGTGCCTAGCCGGCCTGACGCTGCACACCCAGCAGACGCAGGTGATGCAGGCGCGCCACGCCTCGATCCTCAGCAACCTCGCCAACAACAAGGGAGCCGTCAAGGAGCCCAAGCGTGTGGGACGCGGTGCGTCTTCGGGACACGGAAAGACTTCTGGTCGCGGTCACAAGGGTCAGGGACAGCACGGAAAGGTCAATGCGTGGTTCCAGGGAGGTCAGACGCCTCTGATTGTGAAGCACGGCAAGAAGGGATTCGACAACCTGTAAGACTCGCCACCCGGCAGATGAAGGAGGAGAGATAGGAAGAGAACGAAGCTAACAGGTGACTTCCCGATTTGCAGGCGTGCCCCCGAAATGTCCGAGGTCAACCTGGACAAGCTCCAAGACTGGATCAACCAAGGCCGCATCGACCCGACCAAGAAGATCACGCCCAAGGAGCTCATCGAGAGCCGACTGGTGGGCAGCGTCAAGGACGGCATCAAGATTCTTGCCCGCGGCAAGAACAGTCTCCGCCAGCCCATCGACATCGTCGCCTCGCGCGCCTCGGCGGGCGCCATCGAGGGCATCGAGGCCGCGGGCGGCAAGGTGGTGACGCGGTACTACACCAAGCTGTCGATCCGGCGACTCCTGTCGGGCGAGTCGGTGCACTCCGAGACTCCCCTGCCCGTGGGCAAGGAGCACGTGGCCCGCATCGTCGACGAGGCTCGCAAGAGCGGCTTCCGCTACCGTCTGCCTGACCCGACGGGCCGTGAGGATATTGAGTACTACCGTGACCCGGCTCACCGTGGTTACCTCAGCCACCAGCTCAAGGAGGGAGAGTCGCCGTCGCTGTACTTCAAGGTTCCCGGTGAGAAGAAGATCAAGACGGTCGCCAACAAGGAAAAGGAGGGTACCAAGGAGGAGACTATGTGGTAAAAAGAAAGAAAACAAGCCGAGAGCAGGAAAGATGGGAAGGGGAAGGGGTGGTCGTGTAAAAGTGTACGATGGTGGTGTTTTTGTCTCTATATATAAAAATATTCAGTGTACAATATAGGCGCATGCATACTTTTCATTATACTAGTAGTATTTGATTGTCTTTGGTGGTAGTATGTTTTGTTGCCCATTTTGGTGATGGTAATGAATGTACGGGTACGGATACATACTAGAGTAAGACTGCTATGACTGCTGGGTAGGTTTGTAGCGCATGTGAGGCAGGTGCGTGGCAGCGACCCGCTCCTACCTAGGTGCTGTAACATGCTAGCCAACAACGCCCACTTATCCGCATTGTATCATACATCTTCTCCACGTCACCCAGCGATCTACAAACTGCTCTTCCTGCGTTGTTGCCTACAAGAGCAGCAACCATTGACGAGTTCGTAGGGTTGCATCCTTTTTCCTCTGCATCTCTTATCATATTCAGTCCAGGTGTGCATTAAGGTATTGTCACTCCCCCATTGCAAAAGCTACTGCAGCTGGGCGTAACTTCCCTTCCGATCTTTGGTCCCCTCCCTCGAACCTCGCGATTTTGCAGCAGCTCACTCAAAACGACAAGACACGTGTGGGTGATAACGAACCCCGAATCACAAGTCGACCGATTTGCCACCGAATCCCGGGTCGAAAAAAAAAACAGCTTCCTCGAGAAAACGCTCTCAAGAAAAAAACAAAAAGCATCATCATGTCGTTGTTCGGTACTTCGCCGACAGAACACGACGAGGTGCCCGCGGTGGCTTCTCCGGGTCGCACCGGTTCTGGACGAGGGGGTCTCTTTGATGAGCCTGGGGCGCCGCAGAGGGCTCCGTCTGCTAGTCTGTTTGCCGACAATATTGATTCCGGGAACGATGACGATGCGCCTTGGGCCATGCCGTCGCCGCGGAAGCATCAGACCAGGGCCGACCTCGTGCGCAACCTGCTGCCATCCTCTGACGTACCCGAAAGCTACATTGAGTCCTTTGATGCTGTGCTCAGCCACGGCAGTGGTGGTCACTCCGTCACATCTGACGACATCTCTCGAGTCTTTACGGCTGCGAAGCTATCTGATGCCTCGGTGCAGTCCCGCATCGTGGGCCTGGTCTCGCCTGACGACAGTTCCCAGGTCCAGCTGGGACGCGGCGAATTCAATGTGCTCATGGCGCTGGTTGGTCTAGCGCAAGAGGGCGAGGACATCAGCCTCGACGGCGTTGACGAACGTCGCAAGAGTAAGTCGCATTTTCCCTTGATTGAACCAATCACTGGCGCACACACTTTTCCCCCCATCCATGACCCCCAAATGAATTCAAATACTCTTCCCTGTCGTTTCTTTTTAATCGCCTTTTTTTTTTTCTTTTCCCCTTTGCCCTCGAGGCGTTGGAAATCACACCTTGTATCTTTCCATTTGCGACAGTCTATCAATAGCACCCCAGTCAATCGCACCCACTCGCCAGTGGAGGCTTGATTGGCTCCCGCAGCTGTCGTTATCGAATCAAGCTCCAAAAACCCAACCGGTGGAGACCTCGCCGTAGCTACCGCAGCTAATCAATCCAACCTCTCTTTTCCAGATCTGCCGCAACCTAAGCTCTCTGGCCTTACCGCTGAGCTCGCTATTCCTGCCGTCGAGGAGCTCGCCGCAAAGCCGCCTCAGACGCCAGTCAAGGACACGCCGCCAAGCAGGCCTCAGCCCCGTCACACCCCCTCCAACTCGCAAACGCGCGTCGTGCGTCCGACCATGGACGACCCGGAGGATGATCCTTGGAACTCGCCCGAGGTGCACAAGAACCACGACCACTCCAACATTAACGGCGCTGGCAACGATGTTATAAACCGCCAAAATAGCTTTGGCGGCGATGCCCAGCCCCCATTGGCGGGCGCACGCACGACCAGCCAGCACACCATCCCCGAGTCACATGCTTCTTCCAATGGCGCCCAACAGCAGCAACAAATATCGCACACGACCGGTGGTGGCCATGCGCCTGCCCAGGGCGACGCGTGGGGCGGGTACTACGACGGCGCCGGCTCTACAACCGCCAGCTTCAACCCGACCCCCGTATCGGGCCCCGAAACGAATCCCTTTGGCGCCGGTGGTGGCCTTGGTGGCGACCTGACGGGGCGCGCTCCCCCGCGTAACCCTCTGGCGCCGCTGCCGAACACCATCCTGCGGAGCAATGGCGCCTCCGAGAACATTCTGGTGACGCTCATGCCTGACAAGGAGGGCCTTTTCATGTTCCAGCACCACAATTACGAGGTGTCAAGCCAACGCCGGGGGAGTAAGGTTGTCCGGCGGTACAGCGACTTTGTCTGGCTGCTCGACTGTCTGCACAAGCGGTACCCCTTCCGCATCATTCCTCTACTGCCGCCCAAGCGCGTCGCCGTCAACGGAAACCACCTATCCAACGATGGCTCCTTTATCGAGAAGCGCAGGCGTGGTCTCGTCCGCTTCCTCAATGCCCTCGCCCGGCACCCGGTTCTGGGTCAGGAGCAGCTCGTCGTCATGTTCTTGACTGTCCCAACCGTAAGTCTTCACAACACTTGGCTCCACGACCCCTCTCTCTCTCTCTCCCCGCCACCCATCTTACCCCGCTCGTTCATTTTCCCTCCGGCTAAACAAAAAACTAACGCAAAAGCATCAGGAACTGGCCGTATGGAGAAAGCAAGCGAGCATCTCAGTCCAAGATGAGTTTTCCGACCGCACATTGGCCCCTGGGCTGGAGGAGTCTCTGCCACCGGCCCTGGAAGACCTATTTGCCCGCACTCGCGTGGGGATCAAGCGGTCGGCGGAGCTGTACATCAACGTCTGCAGCATCATGGACCGTCTTGTGAAGCGCCAGGAGGGCATCGCGGCGGACCATGGACGCATAGCCACTCTCCTCGGCAGCTTGACGGGCACGTCGGCTGACACGTACGCTACGGATACCAACGAGATACCTCTGCTCAACGACGGCCTCGGGGCCATGAGCAAGCACCTCAGGACGTGCCAGGCCCTAGTTGAGGACGAGAGCCGCGGCTGGGATGGGGGCGTCCTTGAGGACCTCAAGCAGCAACGTGACGCCCTCGTTAGCGCCCGTGAGATGTTTGACCGCCGAGAGCGTCTCGACAAAGACAACATCCCTTACCTGGAGCGGAGGATCCAGACCAACGAGACCAAGCTGGCCGGTCTGCGCTCCAAGCCCGAAGGCACTATCAAGGCTGGGGAGATTGAACGCGTCGCTGAGTCAATTATCAAGGTAAGAAGACACATGTTCAATACCTCATGTTTTCTACAATATCTCCCCCGGGACACCCTCACTGACACATACAACAGGACAAGGAGTCGATTGTTCAGCAACACAACCGCAGCGTGTTTGTCAAGGAGTGCCTCCGCGATGAACTCGTCTCATTTCAGTCTACGCAGTACCATGTCAGCCGGTGGAACCAGGAATGGGCCGGCGAGCGTGTCAAGTATGCTGAGATGCTGGCTGATAACTGGCGTCAGCTCATTGATGAGTTGGAGGGTATGCCCCTGGGTGACTGAACCCAGGGCTGACTATCTCTGAATGACATTATCCGTCAGATCAGACGACCCCAACCATACTCACCCCCTGCTCCATTTTGTATTCTCCTTATACTCTTTGTCATCCTTTCCATTGCAAAAGCGACGCAGCACATGTCCCTTTGATGTGCTCAGTCTTTTTTTCTTTTTCTTTACTCATAGTCATATTTTTGTTGTCTTTTGCAAACCCTCTGCTTCTGCACAAACTCCTTGGTTACCAATAATTCTCCTCTGTTCTTATCTCTTTTTAGCACGAGAAAGAGAGAAGCATAGTACTAGTCATTCATACCCAGCTTTTCTGTAACCACGCAACCCTTCGTTTTGCTTTTTCCGTTTCTCTCTTATGTACTACTCAGCGTCTATAGATTCCTAGGTCCTAAATCACACCTGTTTTTTTTCTTGGAACCGTCGTGGATGTTGTTATACTTTTACGGTTATTATTATTGGCAAGCCATATGTACACGGTAGAAGGGCAGAGTCAAAACTACAAGTAACAGGTTCGTGCTCCCAAGGGAGACCCAAGGAAGACAGGGGAGCTCACCAAGAGGATACAGATGATGAAACACGGGGCGTCTGGTATTGGCACTCGCATAGAGTGAATCCATAAGTATAAATTAAAATCTTTTACAATCCGTCATCATATTCTTGTAAGTACTAGCCCAGTCTTCTCATATCGCCGTGTACGCCTCAACACCTGATGCAAGATTTCCCCCACGCACAACTCTTGGTATCATGACAAAAGAGGACGGGAAAGGCTGACAAAGGAAAAAGAGTATAAATAAAATATAGAATAAAAACCGCCGTCAAACTCGTGACAATCAAATAGCCCAGAACCATTGTATTCCCTCAGCCGGGGTGACAAAAACAAGAGAAGAGAATAAAAAAGAATTGAACCGCCCAAAACCCCAAAACCAAAAGGATGAAAAAAATCGAAAATCAAAATAGAGGGAGACAGATTTAGATGACCTCCATCTTGCGGATCATGTCCCTGTCCCAAGGGGCCCTGGCGGACCTCACATCAGGGCCAAGGATAGAAGACAGGCTGCCCCTCTCCTGAGACTGGGACCTCGCGTGACCGTGGTCACCGACAGGGCTACCGGAGGGAGTGAGAGGACCAGTGTTACCGTGGGACTGCTGGTGGTGGTGGGCGTGGTGGTGCAGGTGCTGGGGAGGAGGGCAGCAGCGACCCGACTTCCAGGCCTGCTCGAGGGTGGAAGGGGCAGCGTTGTAGCCGTACTCGCTGGCGATGGAAGCCCAGAAGGTGTTGCGGTGAGCTTCGTAGACGGCCTGGAGACGCATGAGGTCGATGTGGGTGGCGTCATGGGAGGCAGAGGGAGGAGTAGAAGCAGAGGGGAGGAGGGCAGTGTCAAGCTTGAGCATGGGGGCGTCCATGGAGGGGAGGACCATGCGCTGCTGCTGCTGCTGCTGCTGGGCCTGAACCTGCTGAGCCTGCTGCTGAGCCTGGATACCCTCATTGTAGGCACGGTAGGAGGAAGAGGGAGGGGCGGCGGCGGAGGCTTCCGTGCTGGGCTTGGGGAGGATGGCGTGGGTCTTGTTCTGGGGGGAGTTGGCGGCGCTCATGATGCTGGGGAGACGAGGGGGCGAGTGAGGGTCGATGCTGGCGGAGGCGGTGATAGGGACATCGTCACGCTGGGAGACGGGGCTGAGACGGTCGGAGCTAGGGGCGCGGCTGTGGTGGTGGTCGAACTGGACGGCTGAGAAGGAGAGGTTGCGTCGACGACGGTTAGCACCGTGGGAGATCTGGTGGTAGTGCAGGCGGCAGGCGAGCTCCGTCTTGTTGAGGCGAGCGGCAATGTGCTTGTAGGGCATCTTCTGGAGACGAGTCTCGACAAGGTATGTCTCCTATATATTATGTATTAGTATGAGTGAAGAAGATGAAGGTGAAGGAAGAAAACATACCTCGCTCTGGCTCCATGCCCTGCCTCCTCCTGTGGACAGAGACTTGCGGTGCCTGGTAGGACCACTCCTGCGAAGCTCCAGAGCCTCCTGAGAAGGGTAAGACATGACGTGGGACAGATCCATTGTGTTGAGAAGAGGATGGATCGGGATTTTGTTTTGTTTGGTGTGTGAAAGATGATGGTGATGATGCTCCGGCAACCAGGCCAAAATGTCGAGCTTCTCGTTTGTGTGTAAAAGGGATGATTAACCACTAAGATTTGCTGAGGGTATCGAGTATCGAACTCTCGAGATTATATGCCGTCGTGTATATCCGTAGAAGAAAGAACAAAAAAGAATAATTAATATAAAGAAGAAACGATGACAGCCAGCTGTCGATGTGTAATAAAGAAGAAGAGTATAAAAAAAGAGAAGTAAACGCGCACACACACACAACACACAAAGGAGTCTAGGAACGCAATGAAGCAAAACAGAACTTGATGCTGGATATATATAATTCTCAACAAGAGGAGGAGGGGAAAAGGGTTGATAAACAATTTTTTTTTCCTTCCTGTACTTTGGTGGCGAAGCCTTTTTTGGAACGTTTTACAACCATCCCCCCCCTCCTCCACTTCTCTCTGTCAAGTCCACCCACCCCCCCTTGACGTTAATGTAGATACCCAGGGCTATATCTCGTCTCAGATCTAGTTCGAACATGGTAGCGGCCGCCCCCCTCCCCTTCAAAACGAGCACCCTCTTTTTGGGGCACTCTTAGTATATGCGTACTCCATAATACAAGATGCCTCCGTATATTCTGACAGAAGAAACTCGAGGGCGGTAATTGTGTCGTAGTAGTGGGTGTGGGGGAGCCGGGGGGGGTGTGTGGTCTAGCTCCCATGGTTTGCGACATTACCTGCAGCATTCTACGGGTCTCTTGATGTTCTGACCCTTCTTTTTTGTTGCTATGCGTTTGGGGGAGTGCTCGCAATACATCTCCGTACTGAAAGGGAAGAAAAAAATAAGAATATCTTAGTATTACATGTATCGTTTCGAGTCGACAGGCGTCGCCCCAAACAGAACGAGCTTCGGCAACAGTCTATCCCGTGTTTAGGATCTTGACCCTGAATTGGGCATTTTGCTGATCACGGCAGATCTAAGGGCTTCTTCAATCTTCACATTTCCCATACCTCAAAGCTCAGGCCTGTACTCGTACGGAGTCATACTCGAGCCCCTCCTCCTCCGACCAGCTGGGTGCAGTCTACTGCTAGTCTGTTACGAGTCTGTTCTTCGTTTGAAAACCCTCTTTTTTCGTCTGTTCGAGAAACGGACCAGGTTTCCAATGCCGCAGGTAAGTTTCTCGGGTCCCCCCTCCAAAGATGCTATCATCATCCTCCCCCCCTCCCTCTCTCTCCCCTATGTTTGACGGCTACGGGGTGCTCCGTATATGCAAGTATCATGATGAGTGTTTACGGAGTGGCTTGTTGTGCGTGAGTATCTCCATGTTCATGTATTCGGCGAAAATGATAGCGATGCTATTATTACTCGGTATTGTTCTCATCTCCTTTGTCATACTCATTCTCTCCCGTCACATATATCGTATATGTGTCTGTGGATATCGATATACAGAAGAGGTTTATACTCACTCATACAGAGTATTATTATTACAACAGTAACACTCGTATAGATATACGACCATGTCCGTGGCTTCTCCGCAATACAAAAATGCTTCATCCTTCATCAAACGGTGATAATCACCATTCTGGTGGTCAAGTCTTGGCTTTTGCCTAGTATTGACGCCATCGCCAGACCCTGGCAAGAATCTCCTCTAGCCTCTGCTCTTAGCTCTACATGTACGAGTATTCGACAGAGCACAGACGACCCAAATACGAGTATCTCTTCTGGTCTCCCCCTTGAGGCTTGAAAGTCGCTCTCGCGCCCTGTCTTTATTGCTCCGTAGCTGCAGCCACCTGCGTCAGGTCTAGGGCTCCAAACGAACAGTCGCTTCTCTCTGAATCCTGGTTGGCTACTGGCCGCATGGTTTCGGAGGGGATGACGTCTAGACAAGGGGTGGGAACAGTACGCCAGGTCATCCAGATGCTTACCTGTAGGCTGTAGTTCTGTATGGACCGTGGCCCATGAACGAGAAGGCCCAGCTTCAGTCTTCTGCACTTTTATCTGGCTGCTAATACGGGCGGTTTCGAATACGGGAAACACGCGTATTAAACTATCGTCAGGGTTGCAGTGGGCATGGCTGTTGTGGGGCCCAAAGGGATGGTGAGACACTTCCCGAGGACGCACCCCGACTGTCCGTTTTGTCGCCGTCGTTGAGCTTGTGTTGAAGGTGCATATCACACCTGTATGTGCATCGTGCATGCAGACTCCCAAACTTTGGCTTCTTCCTTTATTTCTCTCGGGCGGCTACTCCCTCCCTCTCTATTGCCGAGTACGACGGTTGCACTGACAGCCTGGGCTAATAGTATTATTACTCCTCCTCTCTCCAATGCTACAACTAGCAGTCGTAAACCCATACAACTGCCGTCCAGACGTGGGTCAGCATGCCTGGGCGGTGGACGAGATAAATCTGACCCCTGTCCTCAATGCAACAGAATCACCCCCGATGAAACCGGGTAGCGCCTGGGCTAGATTTCATCCTGGTCTCAGCCACCTGGGTTCCTTGAGAAGTTAAGAAAGAGAGGGAACCGCCCACAATATTCAGAGAGGGTGCTCATAGCAGAGGAAAGGGGAGGGGAAGAACATAGCAAAAGGCCCTGGGTCTTGTTGACCCCCGGTCGTCGATGTTTTCAAAACCTTTTTTGTGATGAAGCGCCCCGGGATCAGCCCCTCACTCACCGTTATTCTCCATTTCCAACTCCTCCCGGTGAAGAAACCCATGCTTCTGTCGGTTCCAAACAAATCTTATACCGGGAGAGCCGCACTCCGCAAACTCCGTAATATCGGTCCAAACGCCTGGACGGAGTAATGATGGCCCATCGGGAGAGATGACTTTTGGCTCCTGCAACTTTGCTGCACTCTGGCGCACTTTCCTGCCACTTTTGGTGAGGGTCACGTGCCGTCCATCTTGTTACGAAACCTCCCAAGGTCGGCAGTTTCAAAGTGGAGGCTCTGTCGTTGTCTGCCACTGCGACCCTTCCTTTCTGTTATTTTTTTGTGTGTGTATATTATGTTGTTCACTGTTTTGGTGTTTCCGTTCGTCCCTTTTTTCTTTTTTTCTCCTCTATGCCCACGGGGCTGTGTGTCGTGTCACAGATATACTGAATCAATGTTTGCCTCGTCATCAACGGAACCGTCTCGAATGGAAGCCGTGATGATGCGTATGAGTAACAGATGCCAAACCCGGATACAGAATCATTCGAGCTTCCGATTCAAACTATCAAACTACTACTACTACTTTGACGTCAATCGTAATGGCCATCTCAACGACACTGAATCGGATGATGACTAAGGGTGCTCAATATCCAGCCGAAATAAAACAGCAGGAACGACCGTTGACCGTTGAGGTATCGCTCTTTGCTGTAATTTTACTACCCTAAACCTCCCAATTGAATGTTATGTGGGAGTTGTCCCAACTTGCCAAGATATGACAGAGCTGTTCGGTATTTTCCATCACGAATAAATATATAAACACATTCTTATTACTTGGCGCCAATTCAAACGAAAGATGAGATGCAAACGTCACGAGAAGTGAAGTGATGTGGCGGTGATGGTGGTGTGTTTTTTTTTTCAGTGTGGTGATACTGCCGTACTAATGCTGTCAGTGATTTCCTGCAATGCGAGTAATAAGTCAGGAATATGCACATCAACACATCTTTGTGTACCAATGCATACAAAAGTGCTATATTCACTTGATGACTAAAAATACCACCATCCTTTGATATCCTCCTTGCTGGGACCAGAAGAATCTCTCGCGACAGCCCCATCAGCCTTACCGCACCAGTTATTAGTTAGCTGTACGAGTAGTACCTGGAGTATCACGGTATGTAGTACAATGGCTTTAGTACAACGCCATTAGTAGCGATGGGTTGTTCCTAGTACGACTATTCGTAGTATTGTACGAGTAGTATCTGTAGACTTGAGGCCCATGTATTCATACTTGCCCATGTGGGAGGTGGAGCATGGTACATCTGTACTCTTCGTATTCACCAGGTACCACGGAAGACAACAGACGACAGACGACTTGTCTTGGAGACCATGTACGAGAAGAACCCTTTCCACACGAATGGGACAACTATCAGCGTCACCACACTCGCTTCCGCATGGCAGAGTATTGCTGGGCGCCATAGTACCGGATACCGACGCCGCCTCGGGTGGCAATCAACGACCCAGGGCCAGGTGCAGAATCGTGACTGCACACTGTACAGACTCACACTACATGGCGCGTGGAGGACAGTGTTAACACATTGATATGCACTGCTGGTCTTGGTGCGTCGTACGGGCGAGAGTACGCGAGAGCTACTCGCGAGAGTACGACGCACAACATCTCCAGTACGAGAAAGACTACGGCGTGCCACTACCACTCGTACCTTACTCTAGGTCCCATGGCAAGTATCCACGCTCAACCATCTGGGACAAAACATCGCCTAAACAATACTACTCTACCCACTCTCCCCGCTCCCCTGCCCCTCCCATCGCGCGCGCGGGCGCGTGGGGGAAAAGGAACTTGGCTCACCCACCCGAGTGACTTTGGTCCGAGGTACAGGGAAACACGAGAGCTCTTTTGACTCCAACGACAGGCACTTTCCCCAGATGGAGAGGTTGTACTACTTCTGTAGATGTTGCAGCTGGTGTTCTTTTTTAAACAACCACCGGCGACGACGACAAAGAGAGAAGACGAGTTAGCATCATCCTTTTCTCTCTCCCCTTGCTTTTTTCCCCCTCTCTTCCCCCTTTTCGCAACCCGCCCCCCCTGCTCTGCTGGACCTGAGCACAGCCGCGCACAACGCGCCACCCCTTTATTACTCACCGCGGACACACGACGTTCGATCTGTGTTGCGACGGGATTGACACGTGAAAAAACGACGGAATGGGTGCGTATTTGGCATCGATAACCATCAACTCCCCATCCCCCCCC
>FYEV01001628.1:318251-362798 GCA_900188565.1 Geosmithia flava | reverse complement strand
CCCCCCCCCTCGAGGGAACGGAAAATAAGAGATTTTAGAATGGCCTACTGCATCAACAATCGTACTACTAGCAGCGTCAATGGCGTCAGCTCTAGTTTCCGCCCCTCTCATCCGAGTCGTGGGGAGATTTTGGAGATGGTCTGCCATGCACGTACTGACCGACGGCTGGTCTCGTGCCATTTCTCAGGGCACAGGGCACGATGCCTATTCCGTTAGGACGTGTTCATTTCCCCGACAACTACGTACAGTGTACGAGTGATATTACCACTGCCGGCACTCCGTACGCGTAGGTCTTTATTTTAGTCCGCTGTACGGACTCTTTTCTCCCAGTCGCGGTGAATGAATTTTGTATTACGTCTCCTATCCCTTGGTACTAATAACGCGTAGCAGCTGTAGGCGCACAGTTGCAGTAGGAGCGAGTTGCCCGGGTCGCGTAGCATTCATTACCCGCACAGAGTCTTGTTCTCTCGTGACGGAGTACCTTGGGGGCCCTTGGAGGTCCTTGTTGGCCATTGGGGCATGATTATTACCGATCATTATTACCAAGAGTCGATCTGCGGGTCCCTTTTCGTGAGTCTCACCATTCATCTTCAATACAGGTACACAGAGTACGAGTAATCATTAGCAAGTGGCCAAGACTCGTGGTCATAGAGACAGCCAGGCGGACACATGGCGGTGGCTTGATAGTTAAGAGAGGATAGTAATACCGACGAGTGGTAGAGCCTCTCAGAGTGGACGGGGAAACATGGAGAGAGACAAACAGAGAGAGCAGAGAGAGAGGGAGAGAGAAGAAAGTGGGAGGGAAAGAGGTACCTAGAGCTTGGGCGATTCTCTCTCCTTCCCTTTGTCTCTCCTTCTCTCTCGCACCTTCCCGGCGCAATCCGGTCACACAAGAGTCTTGGTGGCAGTGGCAGATTGGCCCAGGCCCAGAAAGTGGATTCCATCCTTTTTTGGAGGAGGCTGGGGGCGACGGGCTGGGCGGGCTGGGCGGGTTGTAGCCTGTAGCCTGTAGGCTGTGCGTAAGTTCAGTGACTCTCAGTGGCTCCTAGTGGCTTCAGTGGCTTCCGGGGATGACGCTAGACCAGAAGCGTGCATGACGGCTTAGCGGGGATCGGGTCAAGCGCGCGCGCGCGCTGTTCAGGTGCTTTTTTTGTGCTTTCTGGTGCTTTCTTTTTTAGCAGTATTACGAGTACTTTGGCGGTATTACAGGTACTGCAATTAGGCCCGGGGAGGACCTAGGGACTCCCGAGGGGGCGTAATAGGCTGTAGTCGTAGTAAATACAGCGTGATTAGTGGTCAGAATGTAACTTGGTACCAGTGGCTAACTGTGGCGCACCATCAATTTTTCCATTTTTTCTCACTTCTTTTTTTTTTTTCCAGGTCGACCAAGGTCCCAAAGTTCTTTGCACAGCCCTTGTCTTGTCCCCCGTCACCTTCCGCCACCCGTCCAGTCTTGTTCCCTTTCCCATTCTCCCCTCTGTCAACAAGCATCAATCGCGCGCGTCACGCAAATTTGCTCTTCCAAAAAACGCGCCTCTCCTTCTTTCTCTCTCGTCCTTCTCCCTCATCGACTTCCCCCATCGCCAACTTCGGTTGAACCCCTTCTTTATCTAACTCTTCACCGTTCGCTTCGCGACTCGCAGCCAAGATGCAGCAGTGGCATGTCGGCCCCGTGCCGGACTACGTCTACGCAAACTCCACACACCAGAGCAATGACATGCAGTGAGTACCGACGATACTTGTTCTCTTTGTCCCCGGTACCTTGGGCCACCAGCCCACCCACCGTTACCTGTTCCCCAAAGTCACGACAACGTACCTCAGAACCACCCATCGCGTCGTCCCTCTCTTTGTTGCTATATTGTGCCTTTTTCGTTTTTCATGTATACCCATTCTCAATCTTGTCGCCCTCTTTCCTTGAGCCTCCACCCCCATCTACCTCGCTACCCTTGCCGAGCTGGCAATGCTACCGCCCAAGCCTGAGCCTCTCGCGACCGCAACCTGACTGCGTCGTCGCCCTCGGCAAACCGCAATGGCGAGCCACCCGTGTATCACCACCATCGTCGCCTAGCGGTGTTGCGGCCTGGGCGCACCTCGCACCTGGCCTGCTGTACGCGCATCCGCTCCGCCTGTCAAGGACGCTGGCGGTAGCTGCTGCATCTGTTTATTGTTTATAATTTTCCCTGCTGCCGACTGCCTCTTGCCCTGTGTCGCCTTGGAGTCGTCACCCCTCTCACCCCGTTCGCTCGACCCGAGGCGTCGTCCTCTGCCGCTCGGGAACCCGTCCTCCTTTTTTTCTCTTCTTCTTCTCTTCTTTCCCTCTTCCCTCTTCTTTCTCTCTCCCCTTTTTCTACCATTTAGTCATGTATCGGGGCTGGCGCGTACCCGATGTCTTTACCATCATTACCAGCCGTCGTTGACTTCCTGCTAACCAAACGCGACTTCAAAAAAATAGACATCAGCATCCCTACCAGGCCGACATGGCCCACCGCGGGGACCAGCGCATGGAGTTCTCCTACCCTCCGGCACCACAGCCAAACATGACGCCCCAGCAGCAGCACCACCCGGCCCCCGTCCAGCCTCCCATGAACGTGCCCCAGCAGCCCACCGGACCTCCGTCCCAGCAGCCCACGCCCACGCAGACGCCTGCTCAGCCTCCCAGGCCGCGCAAACGCGGACCTCCCGGCTCTGCAGCAGCCGCCCAACCGCCCGTCGCCGCCGGCGGACCCCCTGCTCCCGGCACTCCGGTCCACGGCCAGCCCTCAGCGCAGGCGCCTGGAGCCCCCCAGCCCGGAGCCCCTCAGCCGCAGCACCAGGCACCGCAGCCCCCGCAGGCCCAGCAGGCCCAGGCGACACCACCCCAGGCCCAGGCCGCTGTCGGTGACGTGACCGGTACGCCGACGTCGCAGCCCCCGGCTAAGAAGAGTCGCACAAACACTCCCTGGACGCCCCAGGAGGAGCTCCGCCTCAAGCAGATGCGCGACGCTGGAAACAGTTGGGCTGAGATTGCCAAGGTTGGGGGAACACCTACCCGCACCCCATGACCCCCCCTCTACAGGAGATGTCAGTTGGCTAACGTAAACTCTTTCCCCCCTCTCAACAGACATTTCCCGCTCGAACTGAAGGCTCTGTGAAGAAGCACTGGTACAAGGTTGGTACAATCGTCGTGGCCTGACGCGCGTGTGCGCGAGACTGACGTGGAAATAGGACATGCACTACGCTGAATTTGCCGAAGACGAGGTTAGCCCCCCACTGCCCCCTCGATTGGGGGCAATAATACTCCCCTGTTGTCGTGGCCATCTCGGGCCTACGGCTCCCTCCCTCCCTCTTGAAACATTTAGCTGACATGTGCTGCAGAGCCAGGCCCTCATGAATGCGATTAAGGATTATGAAAACAACAAATGGAAGGTGATTGGACAGAAAGTTGGCAAGCCGGCCAAGGTATGTGTTGCACTAAAAAACTCGAAACCCCCACCCTTTGTCTCTCAGGAGTACTCGTACGAGTACACAGACATGTTGCTGTTGCCATCTGGAGCATAAACAGACACATGTCGTTCTGGAGCACATGTTGTCGCCACGATACGCTACGCCACCAAAGGCGTCGGGACACGTGATATGGACAGGTCGGCTAACACGTGGATGAAATAGGCATGCGAGCAATATGCCAAAGAGCATTTTCCCGGTATGACCGAACCGTTGGACATTGGTCGTGGACGTCTAGCCCACTGACGGTGCAACTAGATCTCTTTGGAAGCAACAAGGCCCGGTAGAATTCAAGATTTTCTAGCTGTTGTTTTCCCTGCGAGATGCGCCAGTCGCCAACTCCGCGAGGGTCGGAGACATGACGGGGGAATGGGGTATATTCTCCTTGTTCTAGCCTATTGCTAGCCCTTTTTGGATATTACTTGCCTCGTTTGGATGGGTTTATGTTTCAAAGCTTTGGGGATTTTTGGACGCACGCACACACACACGAGAGCCTTGGTCTTTTCTTTCTTTCTTCCGCGTGAGCCGCCTCCCTCCCCCGGGGAATAGGGACATTCGCTCGAACCCGTGCTCCACGTCTTGGACGACAACTCTGGCGGGGAGGAGACTCCTCTCCCATGGGCCGACGGCTGGGACGACGACTTTTTAATGGTTGAACCGTGTCAATATGTTGGAATTTTGTTTTATTCTCCTGGGTCGTTTTTGTGCTTTGCTGTTTCTTTTATCACTTTACTGGTATTATCGGTTGCTGCTGGTCTTTTGTGTGTTTATTTTACTACCGGATATCTCTCGATATTCTATGGGCGTGAGTTGAAATTGGGTCAACTGGTAAGGTTATTATTGATTTTGGTTATCCTTCTTTGCTTCTTTATTACTTGCTCTTTGTCTTGAAAGGAAAGGAAGGGTAGGAAGGGAATTTGATTGCTTGTGGGATACTTGTGCTGTCGTGCACACAGTTCCTCTTATTTGTCTCTTATAAAAAAAAAACTTGTCTCTGTCTGCTCAAGAATGGTTTCTGCAATGTACTGTTTACTCTTCACTTTTGTACTCTTGACTTGTAGTGTGATGTTCTTTTAGTATTGCGGCGTGAGATGTATCATGTAGTATCCAACGAGTATACTAGCAGTACTCCTAGTACTACTAGTAGTAGTGGTATCATTGAAAGTACTTGCAGTAGTAGTAGCAGTGCTAGCAATACAGAGTAAATACCCGTATATTCCGAGCGGGAATCTATATCCAGAGTGGATGTGATGGTACCAACGGCAGCCGAATATCCGTACCTGTACGGAGTACTGCTACTCTGTGACGGGGAGTCTAGTGCGAATAGGATACGACGTATAATACAGTACTACCAGCAGTGCGTGACTGTCAATGGGTGTACTAGTAATACGTGATTTGTACAAGACGGTACTGGTGTGTACCTTGTGTATATATGTACGTGTGTAGACATTGAGAGTACCACATACTAGCATCAGTACTACTAGTAGTAGTACTGATGCTCATACAGCACCTGTAGAGTGCTGACACCTTCAAGGTTGTATTCTGTAGAGTATCGGCAATGCATTGAAGTCTGAAAATAACTGTGTGAATGATATAGGTACGAGTAGGTATACTCCGTAGAAAGCCAAAGCCATCACCACTGCATGTATGAAATATGACTACAGTCGTACTACGACCATGATCCAAGCGCGTAAAGCTCGTGTCCATGGCGTTACCCACTTTTCCCCATCCCCTTTGGAACCTGAACTAGCTGCCTTAGAGGCTCTAACGAGTAGCATTAGCAGTTCGTTACAGTAGGCTAAAGCCCGTTTCCCCCGTTATTACGAGTTGGCTCTCCGTATTTTGCGGGTGGTGTGTGTGGGTGGTGTGTGGGTGGCCCCATTTTGTTCATTGAGTCCCCTCATCACTCTCACTCCTCCTCTCGCCTTACTCCCTTTTTCTCCCTTTTTTCCTTCACTTTGCGATTTCTCCCACACCTTCCCCTCGCTTAGGTGTCTAGGAGAATCCTCGTTGAGACCCTCGTTTCTTTGCGCGCTGCTTGCTTTTATTGCTTGTTGCGCACTTTCGTTCGCTGCATAATATTAAACAAAAAAGACATTCGTTTTTCTTTTTTTAGGTCACCTCGGGAAAAACAAACAAACAAAAAAGGGGCGAAGCGACTGCCCTTCTTTCTTTGACTCTCCCTGGAACAATAGAGAGAGAGAGAGAGAGAAACAGCATCCCTTGGCATTTTCCCGACAAACCAGCTCTTGTGTCTCGCAAAAGCTCGTTTTGTCTACTGGACACTTCCCGCATTCCCCTCGACCCGACCGATATAACCATCCTTCAACGACCGAAAAAAACGACGACAACGACAACGACGACGACGACAACATAATGTGGAAGTCTCTCGCTCTGGCGGCCCTTATGGGCACGACGAGCATCCTGGCAGTCAAGTGCGACGTCGACTCCAAGTGCCCAAAGGCCACACCGTGCTGCTCGCAATACGGCGAATGCGGCGTGGGAGCGTACTGCCTGGGCGGATGCAACCCGCGATCGTCCTTCTCGCTGGACGCGTGCGCGCCGGCACCGGTATGCGAGGACAAGGAGCTCAAGTTCGACACGGTCAAGAACATCCAGAGCATCAACAAGTACCTGGGCGACCCGTCCAAGGCGGACTGGGTGGCGTCGGGCGAGCCGGCGCTACACGGGGACAATGTGCTGCTGACCATGGCCAAGAACAGCGTGGGCACGGTGCTATCGTCGACGACGTACATGTGGTACGGCAACGTCAAGGCGCGCCTCAAGACGAGCCGCGGCCGCGGCGTGGTGACGGCCTTCATCCTCTTCTCCGACGTGCAGGACGAGATCGACTTTGAGTGGATCGGCGTGGACCTCGAGACGGCCCAGACCAACTACTACAACCTGGGCTACCTGAACTACGAGAACTCGGAGAACATCACGGTGTCGGACTCGTTTGAGAACTTCCACGACTACGAGGTGCACTGGACCCCGGACAAGATCGAGTGGCTGGTCGACGGCAAGGTCGGCCGCAGCGTCAAGAGGTCCGACACGTGGAACGACACGGCCGAGCGATGGGACTACCCGCAGACCCCGGCGCGCGTCCAGCTCTCCCTGTGGCCCGGCGGCCTGGCCTCCAACGGAAAGGGCACCATCGACTGGGCCGGCGGCGAGATCGACTGGGACAACGCGGCCGACATGAAGGACCCGGGCTACTACTTCGCCACGCTCGAGTCCGTCTCCATCGAGTGCTACGATGGCAAGGACGGCCTCGGCACCAACAGCGGCAAGTCGTACACCTACGACGACGAGGCCGGCACCAACGCCACCGTCGTCGACGGCGACAAGAACACCATCATGGGATCCATGTCCGCCACCGGCCTCGACATGGACAAGGGCAAGAAGAAGGGTGACGACGACTCCAAGTCTGTCCCCGGAGGATCCACTGGCAACGCCGGGTCCTCCAGTGACGACGACGACGACGATGGCGACAGCGGCAGCAGCGACTCTGGCAGCGGCCAGGCCCCCTCTGGCTATGACTCTAGCAAGTTCGACCAGGGTATCGGTGATGATTCGGGCGATGGCGACAGCGGAGGCGTCAAGTCTAGTGCTAGTGCTCTGGCCATGGTCATTGCTGGATGCGCCTTGTACTGGCTGTAATGGGACTGTCTTTTTGTCTGTCTTTGGTGTCACTTTTTCGGTTTCTTTATACACTCCTTTGAGCTTTGACAAATGGTCAGAGTAGCATGGCACAGCATAATGTTTATTTAATTTCTTTTGGGATATGGAAAGCTACTCTTCTGTTCTTCTTCTTCTTTTCTTGTTCGCTCTTTGCTTTTTTCCATATTGCGGACGTTTATATGATGCTTTTCTTGTTTTGTTTTGTTTTCAGGTCGTCCATTTTTGTCTATGCTGTCTTTTATTCATCTGGCAGAGAGGTCAGGTATAATAACGAGAATTGGCTTCCGAGCCTCGGGTATATACGCGATTTATGGTGGGAAAAGGGGGGGGGATATAATTGCTGCTGCTACAGCCACAGTATTAGTAGTATAATTAGTGGTCAACTGCATAATGGAACAATGGAACAATGAGAAAATCATGACGGAAAGGAATAGTAATTGTCATGTTTCACAGGAATGACAGTGTGTCAATGTAACATGTCTTGGATCGCGCGTGCCGTGGTGTGTGTGCCCTTGCTTGTGCTGTCAGTGTGGCTGGTATTGACCAGTTTGGGAACCATCACGTAGTACCGTGATACTCTCTGTATTGCCATTGTAGCAGAGCTGGAGGGAGTACAGCCTGTGCAGGTAGTAGCATGTGCATATTACCCCGTAGCAGTAAGCAGAGGAGTACGGATAATTCGGTAAGCAAAGGCAGGAGCAAGACGTCCTGGCACCTTCTAGATCGAGTTGCGGAGGGATTGTGCTACGTTTTATGGAAGGAGCGTCATTCATTTGTAGGAGCAGGAGCAACCAGGAGAAGGAGCATTACTCAGTAAGCCGCCCTTGCCCTTGCTTCCAATTCTACTCCGTACACACACACACACACACACACACTCACCACACTCACAAAAGCATGTAACGTGTGCGTGCACATCGTGACACAGTCAGAATCATACAGTTTCATTCACAAATGATTACTGTCCCTCTCGGTCCTAATACCGCCAATGGAGAACACACACACAAGGCAACATCCGTCACTCTTGACCCCCATGTCCTTTTCTTACCTGTGTTCTAATACTAACTGTTCTTCATACAGCACAAGGTACAGGTAATTGCATGTGTACAGATAATGTATTGGGCTAGTCTCTATTGAGTCTTTTTTGAGTCTTTGACTCGCGTCCACCCTTCACTTCCAGGGCCACCACCTCTCCCCCTGATCCTGATCGTCGGCAGTTGGGCAACGCTCGTCCAACCACTCCGACCACTCGCTCCAATGGCCTCCACATGGTTCTCGTCACCCTTGTTTCGAAACAGCCATTCATTAAGTTGTCCGCCGACATCGCCGGTGCCACTTTCTGAGCTTCTCCTCTATTCTCGCGCGCTTGTGGGCGGTGTCCTATCACTGATGTCTTGGCCATTACGAGTACAAGCGTCGCGGAGCAATAGTTGAGTTATTAATATGCTTGATACTCGAAAATAACATGAGTACAGGGACATGGTTGACCATATACCTCATTCAACGACCCTCGTGGGCGGGGGTGAGTATCGGCCCGGTGAATCGGGACGCCAGAATATGCCGCCCACCTTAATTATCCTTCTCCACAAGTGAATAACAGATACATCACACAGATAGATACATGTCCACTCGCCGTCATGCCGGGAGAGACATCCAGGGCCGTCAAGAACCAAGGCACAGACGCGCTGAGGCAGCCAGCCAGGTGCTATGACGTGCCGTCTACCATTCACTAAACAAACATGCACCACCCTCTAGAAACGCCGTCGGGCCAGTGAAACGCATCATGCAAGTCACGACGAGCCCTGACAAGGTCATTCTTCCTCCGGGAGCCACACACTGCTACTAATCCAGGTACGGAGCACATGATTCCATAGTGATAGGATCACGTAGCAACGTCGATCCCATGCTACATTGTGCCCCATATTCCGACGCATTGACGGCCTAGCACTAAATTGTGGATGAGATTGATTCCATGTTACCTTCCACCATCCACTCATCCACCTTCTTACTGTCTGGTACCTGATCTAGTCTTTGACACTCCCTGCTCCGTAGTAGGAACATCTGGCGTCCCCTCCTAGTCATCCAGGAAAGTCATCCAGGAAGGAGCAAACCCCTAGGAAGATCAGTCCCTTATTTGAACCTGGCCGATCCCCCCCCATTGTCTCTCTTTTTCTTTTCTGTCGTCGCACTACTTCACTCTCTTTCTGCTGTATCACACATACATACATACACTCACTTATACACACATACACATCATCATCATGAGAATCCCTTACAAGCGTACAGCCCTCGCGGCCTCTGCTGCAAGCCAGCTCGGCAGCCGGGCTACTAGCCACGTGGACAACGCGACTACGTCTTCGCAGGTCCTGACGTCTGCCCCCGGCTACATCAACATGTACACGTTTGACGGCTCCAGCTTTGCCACGACGCTCAACGCCAGCGTGTCGGGCAACCCCAGCTGGGTCGAGTACGTGGCCCCTAACAAGGTGTACGCCGTCGACGAGGCCGGTACTGAGATGCGCCTTTACCACCTGACCGACATCAAGGACGACGTAGCCAAGCTCTCTGACCCCGTGGCCGTGGCCACGGGATCCTCTGGTGCCGTCCACCTGTCTTTCAATCCTGACAACACGCGCATGATTAGCGCTGCCTACGGCGCAGGCACCGTCGACATCTGGAACATTGAGAACGAGCAGCAGATCAAGCTCATCAAGACCATTGAGTCCACGGGAGACCTGGGCCCCGTCAAGCCCAACCAGGACCAGGCCCACCCTCACGAGACCGTCATCGACCCCACGGGCCGCTACTTCATCGTCAACGACCTAGGCACCGACCAGCTCCTCATCATCGACTCGGCCGCCGACTCGTGGGACCATAGCGTCGCCGCTGACACCCCTGCCGGCTGCGGCCCCCGCCACGGCGCCTTCTACAACTACGAGGATGGCAAGGCTGCCCACTACGTCGTCGCCTGCGAGCTGTCCAACGACGTCCTCGTCTACTCGGTCGTCTACGACACCGACGCCGGCTCCATCGCCGACCCCGTCGTCACCTTCACCAAGGTCCAGTCGAGCAAGTCGTTTGTCGATGCCGTCCCTGACGGTGCCGCCGCCGCAGAGGTCGCCCTGTCCGCCGACCAGAAGACCGTCTACGTGTCCAACCGTCTCACCGGCGCCGCCTCGGACAACGTTGCCCGCTTCAGCGTCGACCAGGAGGCCAACATCTCCATCGAGGACCAGACCATCATCGGTGGCGTCCAGCCTCGCATGATCAGCCTCGGCGCCAAGGGCGACTTCCTCTTTGTTGCCAACCAGAATGGCGCTAACGCCGTCACTGCCTTTGCTGTCAAGGAGGATGGTTCGCTCAGTGACAACCCCGTCGCTACTATTCCCATGCATGTCTACGGTGGACCTGACGCTGGTCCTACCTGGATCAAGGAGATTTAAATAAAAAAAACGAAAACGACTTTGGGGGGGTTTGTCTTTTCCATTCAGTATATTTATCCTGTACATAGATTGCATCAGTGTGTTAATACACTTTAGCATGTTAGATACTTGGCATCACATCATACATACATACTTGCTATACATTTTAACATTAAGTTTTACGTCTCATCGTGTGGTATTGGAAAGAAATATGTTATACCCTGTAGGATTGCATGTCTACGTCTATTGTAATATATATCTAAGAATGTTGTGAAAAGGTCGTGTCATAAGGAGTGTATCGTTGAAAGAGTGTCGTATCGTAAGGAGTGTGTCGTTAAAAGAGAGTGTAAGTGTTCCGTCTATACCCGAGCATGAAAAGCAAAACCAGTCGCCAAACAATAAAAGAACACCATTTAAGGAAAAGAAGAAGAGGAGAGAAAAAAAAGAAGTGAAATCAAAATCAAAACATGAGCATTGAGACGGCAAGGCCAACAATGACGGCCAAGACACTGCTCTGTACCCTTTCAGCAGGACTAGTCCCATCCTCGGACGAACCAGACTTGTCATGGTCCGCTAGAGCACTAGTACTGCTGGTACCAGTGTTTTCAGGCTTTGACACAGACGTGGGAGTTGTCTGATAAGTGGCGGTAGCACTGGTGGCAGTGGCAGTGGCAGAGACCGAGTTGGCAAAAGAAGAAGAAGAGGCAGTGGCTTTGGGTGCTGCAGAAGACGATGACGATGACGATAGAGAATCGTACTGGTCTCCACTGCCGCATGAGCCCCTGAGATCCTTAAGGTCCGAGGTGGATGAGATCTTGGAGACGTCTGTTCCACAGTTGTCGTATTGGGCCATGAAGATGGAGTCTGAGTCTAGGTCGAAGACGACTGATATGGGAGTTAGTACGGGTGCATTGAAGCCAAAAAAAAAAGGGGGAGAGAGAGCTAACCATAGGCTGAGCGGAGAAAGCTGTCACCAAGAAGGGCAAAGTCATCACTAGGAGAGAAGCCCAGGTAGCAAGTCCGATCGGCGCCCGAGTTGATAGACCGGACCATTTCAGCCAGGGGCACACGGATGGTGACGTCGTCAAAGTCAAAGTCGAGGTAGCCGTCGTTGTCGAGGATACTGCAGTTGACAGGGTAGAAGCCGGAGCTGTCGAGGCCGTTGGAGCCGAGATCAGCAGCCATGGTCTCGGCGACGTCGGTGGGCAGGAGGGTCATGGTAGACCCGGTGTCGAGGAAGACGTCGATCTCGGTGCCGTTCCACTTCTGGGACTTGAGAGCGGAGGCGGCGTTGGGGGCAGACTCGTTGGCAGCGTAAGAGATGGACTCCATGGCCAGCCAGTACCGCGACACGCCGTCGGGGGACTCGTCGGCCGGGATGATGGGGAGCTGGACAAGTTCGCCGTCGAACTTGGCTGTGTCGACGCCGCCGAGGACCAGGACGCCGCCTCCCTCATCCTTGGACCCCAGGGCCACGGAGAAGGCCTTGGTGTCAATAAGGCCCTGCTTGGCCATCAGCTCAACGAGGTTGTCCTCATCGTCATTGCCGTATCCTAGACCCATAACACCGGCGAACTGGTCCTCTGTGCCGCCGGCATCGGCCACGCCGAACTTGACCTGCTTCAGCTGGTTGGACGAGCTGGTCTTCTTGGCTAGCGAGACATTGTCGACGTAGTAGCTTATGTTGGCGCTGCCGACACCGTAGGTAATCGTGTTGGAGGAACCGTCATTGTGCGATGTTGACGAGTCTGAGGGCGTGTAGTGGCCTACCCCCTCGCAGAATGTCTTGTCTGTGGATGATGTGAGGGCCGAGCAGTCGGGGTTGACCCAGAGCTCGAAGGATCCCGTGTCCAGTTGCACGTAGATTGGCTGAGGAGGGGTGCCGATGAAGACTGTCCAGTGTTAGTAATGGTCAAATGTGTATGTATATATACAGAGGAAAGGGACACACCTTGTGTGTAGTATGCTATGTCTGAGCGGTTCTCAAGCTGCATTTCGACCTCTCGGCGGAGAAGGCCAGACCTGGGGGCGTGGATGACAGGGAGGGACAGCGTTCCGGGGAGATCGTCGACGCTGTCTCGCGTATCCAGGGCGTCGTCGCCATTGTCTGTGGACAGAAGCTGGGCGATGTGCAGAGTTGATGAAGGAGCATCGGACTCGCCAATGGTAGGGAGGGATCGGGTAGGACGCGGAGGAGAAGCCAATGTGGAGGCAGTTGCGAGGGAGAGGGCGAGTAGGGATCGTAGAGAAGGCATCTTGAAGCTCTTGTATTGTCGAGATTTGACAAAATGGTGAATAGCAAAGATAGAAAGAAAGAGTCTTGACACTGAGAAGACAAAAACCAAAAGGAGAGAAACAAGAGTCTTTATACAAGACTTGGAAGAGAAAATATAGGAGAGAATATCAAATTCAACCTCCAATGTTATAAGAGACAAAGAAGACAAGATATATCACAGACCAGCCATCAAAGGATATCTTGTTCCGCCTCAATACAAACACACAAACGTCCGAAAAAAGAGAGAAGAATAAAAGAAGGGTCGACCAGCGATGTTTTTGTGTGTTGGAAAAGAAAATGAACGGTTGTGGCTGGCGAAGGGACGGGAACTCTCGTATGGAATGAAGTCCACGACGATGTTTGAAGGGAGGGACCGAGACGCTTGTGGGTTGACGGGGACAGGGGGTAGGGAGGGGCGAGCAGGCGGAGGGGAGCAGGGGTTGGGTGTTCTATTTCAGTGATTTTGGACTGGACCTTGAGGGTCGTTCCTTCCGTACAAGTTTAAAAAAAGAAAATATGGGAACAAACAAACACACTCCATCTTTCTTTTTTCTTTTTCTTCTTTTTTTTCTCACCAGAATATTGATACATAATTGGTACAGTATAGAATATATCTTAGCATGAACTTCTTAGGTACGGAGGTACAATGACTCGGATCTCTTTGTGGTGTAGCTGATGGCCGTGCAGTGTCCATTCACAGTCGTAGGCGGCTGAGCCCCATTGTTCACTTGTCAAGGCACGAGGGTCGCTGGCCTACCGCTGGCCACGGCTATAGAAACAAACTTTAGCGCCGTTTCAGGGGTCGTACCCTGCTGTGGGGATGGGAAACCAACGAACCAAGGAACATTGAACTTAGGCAGGCACCAAGCACACACCACGCATCGCACCTTCCTCTAGTATAATCGACCTCGATCTATAACTCCATGCTACTACTACTGCTAAGACTCCGTAGCACTACGGAAGTATTCTTACTCGTAACTCCTTCAACTTCTCCATCGAAACTACCAGATTCCAACTCATGACTGGCTAACTACTCCCACTTCTATCCCCCCCTCAGCTTCACCTTACTATTACAAGTATTTGGTGGCGTCAAGGTAAAAAACCGACGACAACGACGGTGGAACCGCACCACCGCATCGGACAAAAGAAACACGCGTCACACTCACGAGTCCACGAGTCCACCACGACACACACGACTCTCCCTTGTGGGCCGCTGGTTCTCAAACTCCTTTGATCGTCCCCCTTGTGGCGTGCATCTGAGACGTTCTACTAACTTGTCAAAACTACTAGTCCAAGCTGCTAGCCTACCACTTTACCAAGCTAGTATCGATTATGGGCCCTCTTCTACTCGTACTACAGTCTACTGTTTCCTGAAAATGTTTCACCTTCTAGCACACAGTGAGAAGACAGAGAGAGAGCGTGTGAGAGAGCAAGAGTCTCCGCTGAACAGACTGACAAAGTGCTAGTAGTCCCATCTCTAGAACTCTCTAGTCCAGACACCGTCGGCCACGTCTTACGCCAATGATTCATGAAGCCGATCAAAAAGACTCGACACGGCAGGTCAATCGAGTCAATCGGGGTCGCACACACACACACACACACACACACACACACACACCGGAACAGATGAAAAAAAAAGAATACAGACAATATTGTCCAGAAAAAAAAACGATAAAACATATTCTGTTGTGTAAACATCGGGTCTATGAACCCCGGTTACCCCGGTTGATTGAACACAGCATCCAAGTGCCACCATCACCCCGCAGATGACCTTATTCCTTCTTGGCAGATGTCACCGAATCCTGAGCTGTGCCGACCTTATCGTCGATAGTAATCTGCTGATGCTCTGACCTCGTTGCACCACCAACCTTGTACGACTCCGGGTCTCGATCCGGTAGAGGGTTTCCACCAAACACTGCAATCGCCCTGTTAGCAGAGAGACAAAGAAAGACACGGAAAAATGGTCTTGGGGTCATGTGGGAAGGAAAGAGGCAGAGAGAGGTGGGGAGGCAGAGAGGTTAGCAAAAAAAAAGACTTACAGGCTTCCATCTCCTCCAGGGATTTACCCTTAGTCTCCTTGATAAAGAACCAAGTAAAGACAACGAGAGCATAGTTGAAGACGGCAAACATGACAAATGTCCTCCATCCCAGGTTGCTGACGGCATGGGGCGTCGCCTGCGAAAAAACAAAGTTGAACAGCCACTGCACTGCCGTGCCAATGGCCACACCAGCCTCACGAATGCGCGTGGGGAAGATTTCTCCCGTGTATACCTGTGTCACATCCCTTGATGTTAGCCAAACAAATGTCTTGCATCCCGGCCTCTTTTGTCTCAACTCGTACAAACAGAGAGGACACAAGGAGAGAAAGAGAAAGAGAAAGAGAGAGGAGAGAGGGAAAAAACAAATGACGTACCCATGGGACAGGTCCCCATGAGATATTGTAGCTCATGGCCTCGAGATAGATCATGGTCAACGACGCAATCGACGGCGGCGTCAGTCCAGCATCAGGGTCAGGAGGGAACCTGGCCGTGAGAACGGCAACAATGAGCATGTAGGTTCCCATGAGAACCGCGCCAGCCAGCAGTGATCCGCGTCGTCCCAGACGCTCAACCAGGAAGAGCAGGAAGAACAGGCACGATACCACCTTGACGACGCCAAAGAAGCCCGTCAGCAGGAGCTTATCTTGGCCTGCGCCCACCAGCGAGAAGATCTGGGGTGCATCTGCACGTTCAAAATTTTGTCAGCCTTCCCCGTGTGTCGTCATTGGAACGATGAAGAAAGAACTTACAGTAGGCCATGGATGTGTTTCCCGTCAATTGCACACCTATTGAATCGCACGTGTTAGTTTTGTGTGCCTTTGAATATTCAACAAAGAATAGTAATCAGCAACGAGCAACGGGATATAACATACCGATCTGTAGGCAGATGAGCACCAAGAGACGGTGTCGATTAGTAGGTACGAGTACGAGCTCTCGCCATGTGACGCCCGACTTGTCACGGGCCTCTTCCTCGATTCCAACCAAGATTTCGGCAAACCTGTTGAACACAAACGGTCAGACTCTACGTCATATAGGAGAAGGGGAAAAGGAAGAAGAAAAAAAGGGGGGATTCTTTTCTTTTCTTTTCAAATTGCAATTGGAGACTTACTCGGCTCGCACCTCGTCGGAATCCCCACCGCGCACCCAAGTCAACGACTCCAAGGCCTCTTCATGACGACCCTTCTTGGCCAGCCAACGCGTGCTCTCCTTTGTGAGAAGCATGCCCAGACCCAGGATGGCGCCAGGCACGAGCTGCAGCCCGACGGGGATCTGCCACTGACGCGTGCCGACGGGGACGTACTTTTGCACGGCATAGTCGATCCAGTACGACGTCATGACGCCCAGAGTGAAGAAGAACTGGAACATGGAGCCCAGGATGCCGCGGATGTTCTTTGGGGCCATCTCGGCCGAGTAGGCGGGGATAATGACAGTGGCCATGCCGACGCCGACGCCGCTGACGACGCGGGCCACGTAGAAGGCGGCCAGGGAATGCGTGTTGATGGTCTGGATTATGGCGCCGACGTTGAAGATGGCCGATGCCAGCATGATGGATTTTCGACGACCGAAGCGCGCCATGAATGGCCAGATGAAGAAGCAGGAGAAGAAGGCTATTTGATTTACATCTCAATGTCAGCGCCCATGTCATCTTCAATGGTAGCCAGGCGGGCAGGCAGGGCAGGGTTTCAATCGTCATATGTATCGATCAACGTTACCTCCGGCTTGTAGTAGACTGGTCGAATTGGACCCGACGCTTGCGCTCTGATCCTCTCCATAGCGAAAGTCGATGGGGAATCCCTCAAAGGTCAGGATACCTCCCACTATACCCGTGTCGTACGCGAAGAGGAACGAGCCTACGCAGCATAGGGCCACGAGGTACACGGCGCGAAACGTCCCCAACCTTTTGCCCATTGTTGCGTGTATATGGATCTGGGCTCAGCAAGACCGGTTCGTGTGTATATTTCCGGTTTGTGTTTTTTTGTCTTCCTTTTCTCTCTTCTCTCCTCCTTCGGTACCCATGTGATTGATAATGGTACAGGTCTGTTGTAATAACGGTCGCAGAGACATGTAACCCGCGCGGCACAAGGCGGGGGAGAGGACCTAGCTCTCTTCTTATACAAAAAAAAAGGTTACGCGACCAACAACTTTCTTTTTTTTCCTTCAATGTTCTTCTCTGCCTTCTCCTGCCGCCTCGCGCAAGCACAGGTAATAAACGAGCCACGGGACCCTGCGAGAATTCCCTTTTGGAGGTGTGGGCATCCAATCAACTCGTCTCATCCAAGCTTCCCTGACATATTCGGCGAACCGAACGCCCTGGACCACCGACCACCGACCAACCCACGGCGCAGCCAAGCCAAGGGTAGACGGGTAATAATACACCAGTATCGAGTTGGGGATGTTGGAGGTGGGAGCACTAGACTGGAAGCAGTACGCCTGACCGAGTGCCGAAAGACAATTCTGGCTGTCGGGGAATGCCACAAGCAGAAACTGGGCTTATATTGTCAACGACAAAGGGCAACGTATGGGTTGAAAAGGGATTGATGTGCTCGACCATGTGAATTGCGTGATGGGCTCTGGATTAATAGGGGACAAATCCCCCTACTATGGAAACTAGTAGAGGACGGGGTGCATGTTTTGCGGATACATGGTTGAGTGGGGGCTGTTGGCCGAGTACCGCTGTACCCCACTAACAGTTTGATATGTGAATCCCATTCTCCCCCCCCCCCCTGGTGGCGTGGCGGGTGTCTCCGGTTTTCTTTTCCCATCTTCAACGTCTCCTTGACAGACATCACCAGAGCTCAAGGCTTAATCTGACAATCACAGGGCTATGATGCCATTGTACGTACCTTTGACGTTGTCGAACGAGTGTAACGAACGAGTGTAATATTGTTGCAGAGTGTATGGTGTGTCGGTGTTGTTGGTTCCAGTCCGACGGCCAGACGGGAAAAGGCAGTCGGTCCATGAGCAAGACTTTCAAGATGAACTGATATATCTGTTGTACGACGAGTGTGCGATATGATAAGACGCAAAGTACAGACGGAATGAGACAAGGGAGTACAAAACAAAGGGGATGAAAAGGGAACAGAGAGTCTTCCGATGGCTTATGGGTACGACGTAATGGCAGCAAGATGACCAATGCCAGTAGACGAGTCCAAGAGAAGAGGGAAGTTGCGATGATGGCTCCTTCCATGTGTTCATACAACGCAATGACTAATCACACGACATTGATGTGAACTTTGAGCTGAACATGCCTTCATCCTAGCTTTGACATGTTTGTCGCTGCACAACTACCGTTTTCCAACCAAGCTTGCTACCCGGTACTACACCCTCAATCTTCATATATGATGCAGTCCTGCTCCCATATCATGGAAATCATATTTCTCGCTTTGCAACTTTCTGTAAGAGCAAAGTTAACCTCAGTTTCCCTCTCATCATCTCCCCAAACTAACAGTTGTTCCTGTCTTTAGACACACCTGTTCTACTCAGACGACATCACCCAAGTTTGTCATGATGACCTGATACGGAACCTCCTATATCACTCTACAAACCTTGCCCTTGCTATTATGGCCCAAATAACAGTCTGTAAATAACTAATATCTCCAAGCCAGTCCGAGAATGCAGCTCGGCAAGGCAGTCGTGGCCCTTCGATTTCACTGAATATATGTTGGGGACTGTCCCGGAAATGATGTCATCGACGACATCGTATGTCCAGAATCAGCCCTACGAAGCCATCGACTTTTGGTACGGATATTTGCGACTGCCTGATACCCTGAACTGTCTGATCGGTGGAGTTGAAACGCCAACTCGTAACGACTGACAATGACTGGAACTTGGTGCATGTTTCCTGGATAAGAGAAACTCCAAACTTCGTCCGGCCATGGAGCTTCAACGCGGGTTCATTGACATGATAGCCTCGACAGAGGCCGCTGGAAATCCATCCCTCCTTTATTCCGAGAAGGCAAACAACGGAAAGGCAAAACAAAAAGACTGCTGCGAGCACCTAGGTGACCCTGACGACTTGGACGTCCATGGCAAGAATTATGCATTCTACACATGTTTTCCCGGGATTGACTGACGACCCAAAGCCCCAATGGGGACAGAAGAGCAGAGCGGGACATGGGAGCAAGCTTCAAGTATCACCGGTATTTTGCTCGCCATATGAAAATGCAATGTCCAGATTGAGAGAATTGGGAGCTTTGAAAGGTATGTGTTCCGGAAGGAAAGGAAGTTGGGAAAAGGATAGATATTATCCCTAAATCCGATCGGCGCCTATGTTCTTGCTCACACAGCCAACAAGGTTGAACTCACATGTTGTTTGGCTAACCAATGCCAGGATTGACCCGTATCCTGTAGTTTCCCTTCCCTTCCGCCGAAGTGGACTTGTTACCTCATAAAGTCGAGAACTTCCATCATCCAATGCAAGATGTTCAAAGCAGACAACCGATCCCTAGTCTGTCGACCCCTCATCAGGCGTTACTCCGTGGAACAAAATGTCGTTTATCTCTGCCCTTTTCTCCTCTAAATTCATTCGTATTCGGCGAGTATATGTACTACCTTGAGTGGCTCGTCGTGCACTGATATATTAAAGCCCAATTTGCAACCCGACGCAACCCTCCCCAGGTTCGGCCCGTAGTGCCAACTGGTCCTCATTTTCGACGCCGCGATGAGTTGGTCCTGCATAGTACATGTCTAGACCCGCCCAGACTACTTCTCCTCGTTGGACATGACGGTCGCACCCTTTGAATTCGGTTCTTGAGGCTCTCACCAACCGGGCTCTCGCCTGTTTTTTTTCTTCTTCTTTTTGTACTTACTGCAACCTTTTGAATACGACAACGGGCTACTATCAGATGGCGTGCGGCGGGAGGACAACACTAGGCTTCGGGTCTGTTTTCTCTCATTTCGCTCGATTCTCGGAGTTGATGCCCGGGCATCAGACCGCTGGTTTCTTTTCTTCTGCCTATTGTCGTTTTTTTCTTTTGCTACTCACCGTTGATCTATGATAGTTTCAGAACCGGCGCCGGGGACTTTCGCTGCCATCTGCATCATATGCAGAAAATAGACCAGAAGAAGGAGGGGAATTGAACGACTGGGTCCCACAGACAGACTGGTTACCTCACACAATGGCATGTCGCCCACGTCAAGGCACCGTTTGCTGCCCAGGGCGATACATGCACCATGCCGCTCGAGATGCAGTCGGAACCGCCATGACGCAGGCCGCATGCGCCATTTCAACACCCGAATATACTCACTCTTGCCCTCCTGCACACGAATTATCCATTATCCACTTACAGACTAGGAGGCCCTAGAGCTGTGTGGTGCTCTTTCAACGTCGGCAGACGGCTACATAACACCGCCATTTTCTCCTCCCTCACCCCCCCTCCCCCATGCTGCTTGCTGTTTTTCCCGTCTGCTTCTGTGTGGGGAGAGCATGCTCAATGTACTCTGTGCTATACGAGTATATACATGAATTTCTGTCGTTTGCATACTGAGCCCCGTGAGATGACCCCCGACCTCTTCTACGCCCCGCCCTGCCACGTCGTCCCCCCCTCGAAACGCTGAGAGAGTCTATACGTAAAATAATAAAAGCAGTCACATCTGATATATCCCCTCCGGACCCTTTGAGCCGGAGCCGGAGAAGATCGCAGCGACAGAGAGAAAGAGATACACAGCGAAGCAATTGAAGGGGTGTGGGGTGTGTGTGGATGTATATCCCCTCGAACCGACGTGACGCCTCCTCGTCCTTGCTGCGGACGGGGCAGGAAGATGCCGGCTCGCTGCTCCGACGCCAATTCTCCGACGACCCCGTGCAGAATGTCAATATCCGCACGGGCGTGATTGTCGCTGTCGTCCTCGTCGTCTTCCTCACCGCCGTCGTGGCCTTCCTCTGGATATACCGCTACTCGATCCGCTTCACGTCCAGCCGGAAGCGACGCCGTGGCGTGCGCAAGCCGACCGGTGGGAGTAGCAGGAGCTCCAAGAGTTCCAAGAGCTCCGATGCTGGTCACGCCCCGCCAAAGCCGGAGCCTCCGGAGCCGGCACCGGAACCCGCCCCCGAGTGATGGCACTTGTAGTATTTTCTTCTTCCTCTTCAATCATTGGTATGTGCTAGGTCTCGTCCTTTCTATCATGGAGTCTAGGCTGACAAATGAACATAGGTGTTGCTTTCTGATTTCCTTGTCTTTATTTTCATCTCTGCTAGGCATCGCTCTCTCGTTCAATTCGCCCTGTGTATTCTCTTTCTCCTTATGTATTACGAAACTCAATTCCCCTTCTTCTTCATCCAACCACACCAGTTGCTGCGAGCCAGCTGTCATGTTCATGCATCATGCTTGTCAGGCCTAGCAGCAGCATTAGCCTGGCCACGATTTCTTTTCTTATATGATTCAGCTCGGGGGTGTTCTGTCAATTTTGAGATGTCATTATTTCTTTTTTCCTTTTATGATAATATCATGCGCCATCTATTTCCCATGCATGCCCCATGTGCCAAGTGCGCCAGATGCAGTTGTTCGTTCCCATATGTACGTTTTTCAAACAAAACAGACCAAACCAAATTAACTCAACAGATCCTTGATATCCTCTATTCTCTGCATCTTCTTCTCCTCATCACTCATCATTCCTAGCGACGTTGCACTGTTGGTATATAAGTTAGCACCTGTCTTGTGAGATAGGGTAAAAAAAGGGAAGAAAAAACTTACATAAACTTCTTCCTGTCCTGGATACGCAGCATCCTCTCCTCGACACTCTCCTTGACAACGAACCTCTTGACCTGTACCTCGTGCTCTTGCCCCATCCTGTGCACGCGGTCAATAGCCTGCGCCTCGACGGCAAAGCTCCACCAGGGATCCATCATGTACACCCTCCCCGCGCTGGTGAGGTTGAGACCCACGCCGCCTGCCCTCAGACTGATGAGCAGGACCGTGAAGACCGGGGAGTCAGCAAACTCCTGCAGGACGGCGGCCCTTGCCTTCTGCGCCATGGTGCCGTCCAGGCGGAGGAATTTGATGTTTGCCCTGGCTAGGGCTGGCTCGATCAGACTCAGAAACGACGTGAACTGCGAGAAGACGACCGATTTCATGAGCGGGTGCTCCTTTCGCAGGGCGCGCAGGTGACTGATCAGGGCTACCACCTTGGCTGATGACGTGTTGGCCCCGATGCGCTGCAGGCTGATGCGCGGCTTCTTGGTCACAGCGTCAACCTCGTCGTCGTGGCGGACCACCTCGAACAGGTCGCGCTGATTGAGGGGCTCGCGGCAGTTGAAGCACTTAGGCACCACGCCACGGTCGCTCTCGTGCTTCATGAACGACAGCAGACACGCCTTGCACGCCGAGTGCCAGCACCCCGTCACCGTCTGGTCTTCCATGGGTTCATCAAAGCACAGAGGGCACTCCTTGTCCGACTCGTTACGGATCTGCCCGAGAACGTGCGCCCCAAAGACCTGGTTATCCTTGGAGGCCTCGTCGACGGCGTTGCTGAATTGGCCCAGGAGGACGTCGAGATCCATGTCGTCTGCGAAACCCGTCGCTGCATCGGCCGTGGCCGCTGCCACTTCTTCGTCTGCCACGACCTCGCGGTTGCGTACCAGCAGCGGGTGACAGCATGATTGACGGAGGCGCAGGATCTGTGCGAAGATGGTGGTGAAGGCCTTCATGACGGTTCCCGTTTCCATATTCTTGGAGAAGGTGTTCTTCGCTTTGGTGTAGATGTAGTCGTAGACGTCGCGCTCTGTCTGTGACAGCTCCACCTCGACAATGTCGACCTTCTTGGGGGGTAGTGGCACGAGTGGCTCCCCGTCGGGCGTCTTCATGTCCTTGGTGCGGCGCATCACCAGCGGCTCCAGCACCGTCTGCACCACGTCCAGAGCCCTGACAAACTCGCCAGACTCGAACGGCACCGTAATAAAGGTCCTCCAAAACGAAAAGTTGTTCCACGGCTCCACGCCCAAGAAGCGCACCAGGCTGAATAGGTCTTCCAGTCGGTTGACGATGGGCGTGCCCGTCAACGCCCAGCGGTGGTCTGCCGCGATCTCGTAGCACGCCCTTGCCGTTTTGGACGATCGGTTCTTGATGTTGTGGGCCTCATCGAGGATGACGCGAAAGAATTTGAGCGAGAAGATGCCGTTGTGAAGAGACTTATCCCCGTTCCTGGCGGCGATGCTGCTATACTCCGAGAGAACGATGCCGTAGCTGGTGATGATGACGTCTGGAGCGGATGCGGCATTCGAGACCGAGCACAGCGCCTGCAGGTTGTTGCTCTTCTCGTTGCCGTAATACAGCTCTACCTTGAGTGTCCCATTCTTGGAGGCCTTCTCTGCCTCGCTTCTCCATTGCGAAAGGAGCGACATGGGCGCAATGACCAGCGTGGTGAATGGGGCGTCCTGCACCGGAGTCGGCCCCGACCCCAGCCTCTGCAGTCCGTTTATGCCGCCAGTCAGGTCACCCGCAGGCTGTCTAGACTGGCGAGGAAGGTCGGTCCGGTGGGAGTGGATCAGGCCGAGAACTTGGATCGTCTTGCCCAGTCCCATCTCATCTGCCAGGATGCCGCCCAGGCAATGTTGCTCCTGCTCGGGGAAGTCGAGGGAGAGGTCGCCCGAGTACGGGTTCACGTAGAACTTGGTCTGCCCCTCGACAAGAGGTAGATCCTTGTCATCGACGTCTTTGGTAGGGAACGCGTACTCCTCCCACAGCGGATGCATGGACGGTTCCCTGCTGCCCCTTTCGTCCTTCTCCTTGGCCATCATCCAGTGAAGTGATTGCTTCTGATACGGTCGAAGTTGCATGGCGAATGTATCGGCGGGTTCTGCCTCTGGCGTGTTGAAATCGAACGACTGGGCTTTTCGGTAGAGCGAGTCGAGCTGATCTTGTTCTAGCTCCTCGCCTTCCTCCGCCTCATCCGATGCCTGTCCCGATCCTGCGTCCTTTCCCGTACTGTCCTGCTTCTTCGAATCTTTCTGTTTTTGCTCGTCCATCTCCGCGGCCTTGAGCAAGCCCTTCTTTCCATCTTTGGCCATGGCGTTTATGGCGGTCGGTTGGAGGTTGATCTCCTGGAGGAGCCTGACAATAGCCGTCTGGCGGAGACGTAGCTCCTTCTCATCCGCCGTCTCGTTCTGTTCGAATGGATTCGTGGTCCGGTTATCCGCCAGCTGAAACCTGCGATCGACAAAGGCCGCGCCTAGCAGGAAGCATCGCAGCTGAAGAAACACGGTGTCGTTGGTACGTAGGCGGTCGGGCGCGTACACGCATGTGCCCTCGAACTTGCAGACTTTCTGATCCATCAACGTTGACACCCAGTTCGCTGTGTCCTTGGATAGCCGGCCAATTTCCATGCCGCTCTGCGTGGTAAAGCGTACGAGGACATCGACCCGTCGGGCGGCCGCCGAGTTGGGAGCGGGTGCTCCCCCCAGCTTACCGCCCCTACCTCTGCTGTTCTGCGGGGGCTGCACCTTTTGCCGCTCGATCTTGACTATGTCGCCGTGCTTGAGAAAGTTGGCACCGCTACGGGTTGCCCACCCCTCGGCTCCAAAAGCGCCAATGTATCTTGATGGCCCGGTGTTTCGCGAGGGAGGAGTCGGCGGGGTCGGTGTTGTTTTTGGCGTAGTGGATGAACGCGCAAAGGCGCCCATCGAAGGAGGTACCTTCTTGAGATACTTCTTGTACGTGCCGTCAAAGTACATGTTGACGGCTTGCTCGAGGTTGGTTCCGCACTTGTCTCGTAGTACAGCCATGACATCAGGGCCGACTTTAGTCCCAACGAAGCTTTCGAATGTGTCTTGGTCGAAAGCCGCTGACGCTGGCTCCTGTGTTGCTGGAGATGGTTGGGCGACCGCGGACCGCTCGGGGGTTTCGTTGTGCGACCTCTCAACAAGGACGTTTCGAGAATCGGGTTCGGCCTTGATATCGTCCTCCGTCTTCACGATTGATTCGTGTCCCGCAGGGTCGTTCTCGTGCGCCTCGGAACTGGTCGGGGTTTCACCCTGGTCCTGGAAGAACCTCCGTCGTTTGACGGGAGGTTCTTGTGAATGTCCCGCATACATTGTCGAAGTCGGGCATCGGAACCGACAAAGACGTAAAAAAAAAGTAACTTGCTGGTGGGCGAATTGCTTCAATGAACCACTCACTTTGTTGGAGTTGACGCGTTAAGGCCTTGACTGGCGCGACGGACCGCGTAGAGGATGCACGTGACCGCGTTTTCCCCGGATGGTCAGCAACGGTCAGCAACATGAAGGCAAGCTTCGACGTCATGCGCGTTCCACCATCTATTATATCCGGAGGAGACCATGGCTGTGACCCATGTATAATCATATAATACCTTTGCTTTTCTCACATCGGGCCGCATCAATTCGGTCGCGTCCGTTCGCTTTGCCTATATGAATCGCCCTCGGGTTTGGAGCCATGGCCTTTCTAGGCTTGGCCACGCCGCCCGGGCCCATCGAAGCTACGTGACTGAGGCGGACATAAGTTCGGCAAGAAGCTACTGCTTGAAGCAGATTCAGTATGTTTGTTCTTATTTCTTTGAAGCCGGGGTTTTCTTTCGTCTTTCTTGAATACGCGCGATTGACCAGTTCTATTCTAGGACGAGCGACTACGATGCCCACCTGATCCGACGTTTCGTGCCCCCGCCCGTCCAGGACATGTACGCCGCCCTCCGCGCACTCAACCTGGAGCTCGTGCGACTTCCTGAGGTCGTATCGAATCCCACAATTGGCGCGATGCGAATGCGATTCTGGCAAGAGTCGTTAGACAAAACATTTGAGGGCCAACCGCCCCGGGAACCCATCTGCATCCTGTTACACAAGAGCTTAATGGAGCTCCAGGATCGCGCGGGCGGGTCGACCAAGAAGTCCATCAAGTTCTGGTTGTCAAGGCTGGTCCGGACTCGAGAGAAACATATGGACAACCGACCGTTTGCGAGCCTCGCAAGTCTGGAAGACTACGCGGAGAATACGTACTCGACGCTCATGTACGCGACACTGGCGGCGATCCCCATTCGCTCCATGAACGTGGACCACCTAGCCAGCCACGTGGGCAAAGCGTGTGGTATCGCAGCCGTGCTACGTGGTATACCCGTTCTCGCCGCGTCGTCCCAACCTGTCAGGACACCGTCGGGAATGGAGGCACCTGTGACGCACAAGCCCGCGCTGCTGCTGCCGCTAGACGTCATGGCTGAAGAAGGTGTCAAGGAGGAGGAAGTATTCCGCCAGGGACCCGAAGCCCCTGGATTCCAGGACGCCGTTTTCAAAGTGGCGACTAGGGCAAATGACCACCTCATCACGGTGCGCGAGATGCTCAAGAGGCTCAAAGCAGGCGAGGACCCCGGCCACGAGTTTGAGCACCATGGACAGGATGAGCACCACGTCTACGGAGACCAGCAGGGCGACAACACAACAAGGGAGCTCCACCAAGGATTCGGAGTGCTGCTTGAAGCCGCGCCCGTTTCTCAGTACCTGGAGAATTTGGAAAAGGCCGACTTCAACCCGTTTGCTGTCCGTACAGGAGGTTGGAGGCTGCCTTGGAGAATATGGCAGTCTCTTTCGAAGGAGCGCCTATAAGGCCTATAATGTACAATTACAATTACGAATCTACAACTCACTGTATAATAGAAGAGAATACAAGAAGAAGCGAATTGTTACAGACTACTCGAAGAATCGACACTGGAAGCGTTCCCTAAGCAATGCTAAACATCAGTCATATTCGCACTGAAGACTTGGTTAATTGCCCGGGACGTTTCCTCTGTCACTTCCCCTGCTCAAGAAAATAAATGAATTATTCAAATGATAAGTAGGCAGCAGCGTCCTCTCTTTCCCAATTGCATGCGGTATTCATCCCCGGCGCTTCGCAATTCAACTCCATATTCCCCGCACCAAGTTGGGGTCCCGCTACGCGTCCACTCTGGGGTTAAAAGCAATAGCGAATGGTTGGCTGATTTTTACTAATGAATTCTTGGGGTAAAAGAGTGGCTCTTGGGGTGCTGGCTTTGTCGCATGTCCCGGATATATGAATATTGGCGGCAGATTGTCGGGTAAAATGACCCCTGCCCTGCTCCAAATTTCGAGGAACCAAGGCGCGCATGCTCTCGAGTCTCTGCTGCTCCTTGACCTTTATCGACAACGACGACAACGACAACGGCCAACAACCAACACAATTGATGCCGTCAGAATGCTTTACGAACTTGTTGGAATCGTCCGTCCGGGCAGCCTAAGCGAAGTCAAGGAGTACGATCCCCCCCCAGTGGAAAGACGTGAAAGGGGATCATTGTTGCTAACACCCATGACAGAATCGCCTACACAGTCGGATCTCTCGTCCTTAAGAATGGCGGCGTCATTCGCGGTATCAGCAACTGGGGCGTCTTCTCCCTGCCCCGTCCCATATCGATCCATCAGATGAAGCACAGCCACGGCCACTACTTCGTCATGCGCTACGACTCGAGCACCCGCGTCCACCAGGAGGTTCGCAGCACCCTGCGCCTCGAGCCCCGTATGATCCGGGCCGGTCACGTCAAGCTGGGCGACGGCAAGCTCGAAACTCTGTCGAGATTCGGCATGCCCAAGTGGAGGACGAGCAGTAGCGAGGCATAAATGTGCGAGCGATAAACGATGGCATGGGGTTTCCTTTTCGACAACTACACCCACCCGAAGAAAACAACGACAGCAGCGACAGAGGAAGGCGATTTTTTGTAGGATAATAGAAGGAGAGGGACAACAACAAAAAACGACGACTGGTCTAGAGAAGAAAGAAAAAAAACTGTATTATAGATGGCTCCGACCTGGGACAGGCGCGGCGCCGTGTATCGAAGGAGGGTATTATCCCCTTTCTACCTTGTTTGTTAGCATGTCTATGACACGAAATGCATTGTATATTCATCACATTATCCCATTCTTGTGGGCTCATATGATTGGAATGGCGTCTGGTGTAATCTCATGGTATATTCAGGCCACGCTTAAGTTTTATGCTGCATACGAGTGAGGTGGTGGACTATTGGTCCCCCTTTCCGGCTCCATTGTCTGCTCTGCTCTGCCCTGTTTGACAGGCAGTTGGGCCCCCTCCTCCTCTTTAGTTGAGCTCCCTGCTCGATGATGATGCTGCCTGCTCAGCTAGCTTCCTGCGCTCAGCTGTTCGCATCAACCTCCATCGAGTCAGTCTTGGTGATGCCCTTCTCTTTGCACCACTCGACAAAGTCGTCAATAACGCTGGGCCAAGCGCCATCCTCGTTCCAGAAGGAGAGCGTCTCGTCCTCGATGCTCTTGATGGCAAACTCGAGAGCCATGTTCCACATATCCCTACTAACGGTACGGGTCCATTTCTCCGAGAGGAACGTCTTCCAGTGCTCCAGCCAGTCGTGGTTCTGGCTCTTCCACTGCCACCCGGGCTCGGCGAACAGCATACCCCAGTAGACCACGGCATTCTCAAGGCTCAAGGCCTTTTGGTCCTTCTCACGTCCGGCAACAAAGGCGTGCCTATACACCTTTTTGAAGATGGACATGTCGGTCGATAGTTGCGAGATGCGGCGTCTCAGGAAGTCGGATTGTGCAGGGATCGAGTCACATCTGTAGTGTCCCCCTCTCCACGTCAGCAATGCTCACATACGGTTTCACTCGTCCCGGAACATGGTAGTCGCTTATGGCCATGCGCTACTCACCGTACAGCCGTCCATCCCTTGACAAAGCCCGAGCGATCAATCTCTCCGACGCTGGGGGCCTGCACCAGCTCCATGATGACAAAGAGCCCGGCATTCTCCAGGCTGACCTGGAGCTTGTCTCCGAAATAGCTCATTGTCGACTCGAGCTCCATCTTGTCCTTTTCGTCGTTTTTCGCATCTGGGGAAAGCTGTCAGACAAAGAATGGTCCTCCCGTTGTTGTCGCAGAAGCAGGAGGGCCGCATCAGAACCTACCGTGTAGAGTGTCGAAGAGAGCATTTAGATTGCCCTCTACGGGGTTGTTACGCATCTCGCCGCCATGGTTCAAATAGCTGGAGGGAGATAGCAGTCAGTCTCACTGGGTCTATGGTCGATCGCAGAGCATAGCAGCTCTTAACTGCGTACATGTGCCATCGAGAAATGGGTGTAGGTACGGCACTCACGCATCGACAGCCCGGTTAATATCGTAGTCAGATCCTTTAAGGTACTGCAGAATATATTAGATCAGATATATTTCCATAAGAGGATCTACCATGGCATATGCGCGTGACCGAAGGCACAAGGCGAGACATATCCAGAGGAGAAGCGTGCTCGCATGGCGGGGGCGGGGCAGAAAAACAACGTACCCTGATGGCGGTTCTCTCTGAGACTCCGGTAAGCTCGGTGAAGTTGGCGACGAGGGGCCTCACTTGTGAAGAAGAAGGCGGCATGGTTGGAAGTAAGCTGCTGGAACAGCAATGTCGGAGGGATGAGCGCTTGTTTGTTCGGTTTCGTAGTAGTCGGAGGTTTGCGACGGAGCACGAGTTGAGGACCAACGTGAGAAAGCGACCCAAACTACACTGTATTAATAAACACAATACTGTGTAAATACACTGTAAATGCGCTATACGATTGGGGGCCTCCGGTGCAAGTCGCAGCCATTGATGCTGACAATAGGCGCCAAACATACAGTGTGAATACTCTTCCAGTGCCTATCATCTGCCCTTAATGACGTCGGCCTGTCCTAAACGCGCGCCGATAGTGTCCCGCGACGCGTCGAGATCTTAACGGCAGGCATGGACAACAATAGCAGCACTACTGTCGATTGATACAAGGTCCCGCCCAAAACACTCTCCAGCTCCCAACTCAATACATTTATGCCATGGCGATATGGCATCTCCTACGCAGCATGACGAGGAACAACTCAACATAGATCCGTCCGAACCATTCAAGGGCATCATTGTCTGCTGTACCAGCATCCCTCCCGAACATAGAGTGCGTCCACCCACTCCCCCACTCCCAGCCATGGACACTACGAACTGACGATATGATATAGGCCGACATTGCCCAAAAGGTCTCCGACCTGGGCGGAGTTCACAAGTATGACCTGACACCGGACGTAACGCACCTTATTGTCGGCGACTACGACACGCCCAAGTACCGCCATGTGGCCAGGGAGCGACCCGACATCCGCGCTATGGATGCCAGCTGGGTCGACGCCGTGTCGCAGCTATGGAAGGACGACGAGCCGATCGACTTCCTCAAGCTCGAGCGAGAGCACCAGCTGCGTCCCCTCGAGATGAAGGGATCCCTCCCACAGACACGCAACACGGAACCGCCGACCCGGCAGTCGCTGCTCATCTGCCTCACTGGCTTCGGGGGCCAACGAGACGAGGTTGTGGAGAAGATCAGAGCGGGGGGCGGACGCCATACCGACGACCTCACCAGACGGTGCACGCATCTGATTGTCAACAAGCCCGAGGGTAAGAAGTTTACGGCGGCGCGGTCGTGGAACATCCGGACGGTGACGCTGTCGTGGCTGGATCAGAGCGTGCAGCGCGGCATGATACTCGAGGAGGACAAGTTCGACCCGCTGCTTCCCGCAGATGAGCAAGGTCTGGGTGCCTGGGTAAAGAGGGACTTTCGGCGACCATCGCTGGGTAAGCGGGCGAGGTCGACGATGTCGGCGGGCACAGAGGATGGTACCCGCAAGCTGCGCAAGACGGCCAGCATGAAGCTCAACTCGCAGCGCAACAACCTGTGGGGTGACATCCTGGGACGCTCAGACTCAAGGGAATACTCATTTGTTAAGGACAATGAAAAACCAGCGGCGGACGAGGAGCCCACGCAGCCGATCAAGCAGGAGCAAGCGGACGACGGGCCAGGAGCAGCAGGGCCAGCCAAGCCGCGGACGGTGCCGCAGCCAGAAAAGGAGGGCATTTTCTCCGACTGCATTTTCTACATCCACGGCTTCACGCAGCAGCGCACCACGGTACTCTCGCAGACCATCATCGGGCTCGGCGGGCTCGTGGCACCGACCCTCGATGTGGCGGTAGATGGCCAGGTCACGTACCGCTTCCTGATTGTGCCGCAGACATCCCTGTCAACCGAGCACCCGTCTATAGAGCACGCGGGTGTCCACATCATTACAGAGTTCTACGTCGAGAAGTGCATGCACAACCGCCGCTTCTTCCCTCCGGGCGACCAACATGCCCTGGGTCGTCCTTTCCCCTTTTTCCCTATCCCTGGCTTCGACTCCCTGACCATCTGCACGGCCGCTTTTACTGGAATCGAGCTGAGCCAGGTGGCCAGGAGCGTGGCCCAGCTAGGCGCCCGCTTCGAGGAGCAGTTCCGTCGGTCCACCAGCGTCCTGGTAGTACGCTCGCTAGACGCCATGCGCAAGGACAAGCTCCGTGCCGCCCTGGCGTGGGACATCCCGGTCGTGTCGGCCGACTGGTTGTGGGAGTGCATATCAACGGGCTACAGTGTCCCCATGGAGGACTACATCTTCCCCGAGCTACGAGACCGGTTGCAGAAGCGCACCACCACCACCGAAACCACAGCACCTCCGACAGCAGCACCAGCAACCAAGAGGCCTGTCGTCACTGGCGTTGACCCGACAGCCTTTGAGAGCGACGACAAACCCCCGCAACCCAAGCCTAGTAGCACCAAGCGACTCCCCATCCCACAAGACGACTCTTCCATATCCGCCGACTTCAACACGGCAAGAACACACCCAGCAGCCCCGACAACAGCCTCAGCCTCAGCCCCCGTCGACCCACCCCTGCGACACCTCTCCCCCTCATCAATCAACAAGTCCCCATCGCCACCGAAGCAGAAGCTCCCCCTGCCAGACCGATCAGCCTCTCTCCCCGCAGCAGCACTTGCCGAAGACGCCGAAAAGGGGCAAAAGGACCGTCGTGACGCCGCCAAAGCAGCAGAGCGTCAAGCCCTGTCCACCAAGCTGACCAGCCTACTCGACACGTCCGCCTCCTCGATAGACGGAGCTTCCACAACACCGCAAGCAGAAGACCCCTCGTCTGGCTCAGGTCAACCACGACTACCCCGTAGACGCCAGATTCTCGGTCGTGCTATAAGCAATGTTTCTGCCGGGAGTGATGCGCACAAGCAGGATGATGCCCAGCAGCAGCAGCAGCAGACAGAGGGAAGTGCTCGCACTGATGGAGAAGAACAGGAGCAGCAACAACAGCAACCTCCACCTGCTACGCAGATTGGATATGATGATCCTGAGGCGCAGGGTCGGAAAGCTGCTCTTATGGATAGGATGATGGGTGGGAGTGGGGAGGTGAAGAGTGTGAGGAGTGCTGGTGGTGGTGCTGGGGTTGTGGGGGGTGGTAGATCGATGAGGAGGAGGTGATGGGGTCATCGGTGGGAAGGAATTAGTCAAATATGAAGTGAACACGACGAATACAATACATTATAAACAAATACAAGTGACGGCGTCAATGTGAACAATAAAGCACAGAATCAAGGTCAAGGTCGATATCAAAGTTGAGAAACACAATCACAACGACAGCCACAACAGCCACAGCTCACAGCTCACAGCTTACAGCTCACAACAGGCAACAAGCAACAAGCAACAAGCAACAAACACATCGATAGCAATCAAAAGGTCAAGATCAGCATAGAGTGAAAACAAGGCTAAGTGAACAAAGAAAAAAAAGCCGTCATTCATGTTGAAAGGAACTAAAAGGAACTAAAAGAAACTAGGTACCGTACGCCATGGTCTTGCTCCTATACCTATAACCTTTATATATCTGCCGGAAACACAAACAGAAAAAAACAACCAGGACACCATCCACCAACATGAGGATTTGTCACCTTTTTTTATATAAGCGCCAGGAGTGTTGTAAAAAAGAGAAAAAGGCCACCCAGAAGAATTGATATGGAAAAGAGAAAAGAAAAATGACAAAAAAGGAAGTGAGAAGGAAGAAAAGGAAAGAGAAAGAGAAAGAGGAAAGAAAACACTGTAAAAGACTGTAAAAACGCCAGAGGCATGGGGGTAGAAGAAAAAGAAAATACATTGCCCCCCCACCCATTCCGTATATGTTTGGGTATCAAAGATGGAAATTAAAGCAAGTATGTAAAAGGGTAAGGTGTCGGGTGAATTAAAAAAGGGGTATGGGTGAGAGAGTGAGGGATTAGAGGAGTGCAAGAGGGTGAAAAGGGGGAAGAGTAAGGAAGAGTGGAAGATTATCGAAACACTGCCCCAGATTCAGGCGTCTTCTCCGACTCGGAAGCACTGCGAAACTCATCCCACCGATCCAACAACCCAGGCGTCAGCCTCTTGAGAGGCACACTCAACTTGCCAGCAAAGTTCATAAAGGCGTTAAACGCCGTGGCAGTGGAGAACTCGACCAGGAGATCTCCGCGACGACGACCGTTGACCAGGTGCGCCGAGTCGCTCTGCGGTGGCACATAGATGTACGCCCTGTTCCAGCGCGTGTCATACTGCACCTCGTCGACGTCGGCGAGTCGCAGGTTGAACTCGTAAGGGCCCGGTGGGGAAAGCCATCCCGTCGTCGGGTCGTCGGCCGGTCCGTCGCGCAGGACCCGGTGGAGGAGCATCCCGTTGTCAGATGACCAGATCCAGTACTGCTTCTCGCTGACGTTGCTGTCGTGCGCGCGAGACTGGATCCCCGCTAGGCGGAAACCCTCGCCGCGCTCCAGGCACGCCGTCAGGTCCCGCCCTTCCATCTTGATCTGCTTCGGGTCCACCATGTCCACTAGGTCGCCGAAGCTCGGGAGCTGCGACCCCCCCATGCCTCCTTCCTGTCGGCGCTTCTTGTACGGTGGGAGTGTCGCTGTCACATGCTGGCTCGGGCTGTCGTTGTACATGGTTGCTAGTTGGTTGCCCAGGGGCGATTCCACGTACGTGTACTGTCTGGGGGTGCCGCCCAGCGAGGCGCCGCCGCCGCTCTTGCGCTTCGTGGCGCCCGTGCCGGGAACGACGCCAGGCTTGGTGCCTGCCCTGTCGATGCTAGCTAGGGGTACTGGCGTCGTGTTGCTGGCGGCCCCGGGTGTCCCCTTGTTCTGGCCCGACGGGCGGCCAATGTTTTTGAAGCCGTGCTTGTGGCGTAGAGCCGTGAGCTTGGGGTCGTGGTAGAAGTCGTGCACCGTCTTGGTCAGGTTGAACTTGTCGCCGTAGCCCTTGTTGGCCGTCATGAGCTCGTGTAGACGGTGGCGCATCCAGTCGACCGGCGACACCTCAATGTTGAACTTGGACAGCTCGGACAGCGTCTCGCACAGGCGGAAAAGGGTGTCGTACGATGTGATGCCACCCTTGGGCGAGTAGATGAACTTCTTGGCCAACAGTTGGTAGGGGCTGATCTGGTTCTCGTCGTCCAGGAACTCGAGAATCTTGGTGCCGCGGTTGACCTGGCGGCCAATCTGGTACTTGGACGAACCCGTCCTCTCGTTGCGGGCCTCGGCTTCGACAGTCCACTGGTGCTTCTGACGCCACCGCTCCCGTGCCTCGTATACCTCTGCCCGCACATCCTTCCACTCGGGCTCCCAGTACGGGTGGCCCGGGTGGATCTTGGACAGGGGGACGCCGACCATGCATTCGGGGCTGGTGTACTTTTCGCCGTCGTGCCGGAGGATGAGGTTGTCCTTGTTGATCTCCGGGAGCTGGGCGTCTTCGTGCTCGGCGGGTCGGGACTGGGGGGAACCGTCGGTCGAGGCGGGCGCTGTGAGTGGCAGTGGCGAGTCGCGCGATTCCGGCCTGCTGCGCGGGTTGGCCGGTGTGAAGCCATTCGCGGCTGACAGGTCTCTTGGGTCCCTGATGGGCGGTATCGGCAGCGGCGGTAGGCGTCCGAGGCTCAACGATGGAGGTGGCGTGGCAGCCGACGTGGGTGGCGTCATGGGGTTACCCACCAACGTGGCCCTGTCGGCGAGGGCGGCGAGGCCTGGCGGCGGCCCCCTGGCTGCTATGTGGTCCGCGGCAACGACGATCTGGCTGGCAGGAGCAGGACTAGGCCTCACAGCACTCCACTGGGCAGCAGGGGGTGCGGGCTCGAGAAGAGGCCTAGCGGCCAGAACCTGCCTCGACATGACGTCCTGATCCCTCCGTTCCCTCTCCAGCGCCTCGTGGTGTCTGCGATCCCTCTCATCGGCAGCGCCTCGTCGCATGGCGTCTTGGTCGTGCGGCCTGTTGGCGGCGACGGCCCTCTCGTCGGCTTGGCGATCGTGGTGCTCCCGGTGAGCGCGCTGGTCCAGTGCCTTTCGCTCAGCAGCAGGAATGTTGATGGTCTCGTACGAGGCGCCGTGGCAGCCCTGGCGGTTCCACTCGCAGTTACCGCACTTTTGCAAAAGGTCGCCGCCGACAATGACGCACTTTTCGAACGCGCCCTGGTTTTTATCGCATGATTGGCATCGCTGCGACTGGACCCTTCCGGTAGCCTGGATCATGCATGCCAGCCACTTGACCCCCTTGGCCTCGGTACGGTCGTAGACGGTGGCGAGATGGTCTTCGTTAAAGCGGCGACCGCGGCGGATCTTGACGGGGCGCTCAATGGGGAGCCTGAGGACGGCGCTGATCCACTGGTTCCAGGGCTCGACGCGCTGAAGGGGGCCGATGACGTTCATGTCGGCGTCGACGACATCGACGAGTCTGTCTCCGTGGACATGGCCCGGAGCTGCTGTTGTCAGAGCAAGGCCGCTGGCGGCGGCGGCGGCGGCGGCGGTGGCGGCAGTAGCGCGGGTGGTGCGGTCGTGAAGTCGTGATGAGGAGGTGGGCGGGAGAGGAAGGCGAGGGTGTGAAGGGTCATTAGGGCTGTGGTGGCGGTAGACGGTTTCGTGCTCGCCGAGGGGTTGCTCGCCACGCTTCTCGCGGAAGAAGTTGGCCATTGTCCTGGACTGGTGGTCCCACTTGGCGACCTGGGTGGCCAGCCGAGCTCGGTGGTCCTCGTCGACGGCATCGAGCTCAGTGGCCCTGGCGTCGCATTGGGCAGAGACGGCGCGCAGGTCGTCCTCGACCATGGCCAGCTCCCGGGCGAGGCGAGCCTGTGTGTCGACGAGGATGCTGCGACGGGCCGCCATGCTGCTCAGCTGTGCGCGTATGTCGTTACTGGTGAGCATGGTCCTCTGGTTGTGGTTGGCGCGCCATGTTTCCTGGTCGTCTTCAAAGCGATCCCAAAACTTTTGCTCCGTCTCATTCCACACGGCCGTGTTCTCCTCGGACGAGAGCTTGTCAAAAGCAGCCTCCTCGTCCATCATGGCCTGCAAGCCAGCAGAAGCCTGGCGAGGAAGAGCGAGACGCGTCGCAGACTTGGTGTTGGGATTAACAAGGCAACCTGCAAGCTTCTGTACGTGGCCGATGGTCAGTAACGAGTTAAAAAAAGATATCCCGACGGGACAAGGAAGATGGACTAAGCGAAAAAAAAAAACGTGCCGTTTTACAAAAGTAGAGGTATGCCGAGGGGGGGGAGTCAGGTGAGGAATTCGACTGCTTCCTTTTTCCTTCTTCTTCTTCTTTCCCTTGTTTCTTTTTTTTTTCTTGCCCCCCTTGCCACTTGTGGTTTGTCCTTAACGGGCGGGTGAAACAAGGTGAGTCCTCCTTGGGCGATGATGGATGAGATGGGTGTGCCGAGAGTAAAACCAGTTTACGGCTAGTTCCAGTACGATCCCATCTAGAGTCCTAGACCACGATGTCGCGCGCTGTCGAGATGCCAAGGTAGAACAGCAGCATCCGGAACAGAGACTAGATGAGAGAATTGCGAGAGAAAAGGTGAGTCGAGAAGAGTGAGTGATTGGTAGTAGGTGAGAGAGTCGATTTTGGGATGAGGCTCAATTCCGTAGAGACGATTGAGCAGTACTCTTTGGTGATCTCTTTTCCAGTGTGTCTTGACGATTTGGAACAGTACGAGTATGTATGCCTGTCGTATGTACTATTCCCTGTCCCTTGTCGAAGAAGAAAACAGTCGGGAGTGATAGTGAGAGAGAGAGGAAGGGATCGAAGAAGAAGAAAAGAAAGAAAAAGATGAGATGAATGCTTCTTTTCCCCCTGTACAATCTCTTGTCCCTTGCCGTCTGTGCAGTTGTAGTCTGTAGATGAAGGATCGAGCCGAGTGGAACACGGGAACAAAAAGGTGACTTTTCTTTTGTCCTTTGCAGGTGCAGGGCGCGTCGTCGCGTTGGGGCCCTTTGGGGTATGGAAGGCGGAGAAGGCGTTCTATATCGAGGATCCTAGAAACGACCGGGGTGGGCGGCAAAGAAGGAAAAAATAAAATAAAATAAAAAAGGGACAAAATAAAAAAGGACCCAAGAGCCAAGAGGTACAATGTACGAAGCTACACTCGACAAAGTACGGAGTACGAGTAGAGTACGAGTAGTAGTATGTACGAAGTACTCGTAGAAGCGGAGAGGGCGTAAATGAGAAGGCAAAAAAAAAAAGGGAAATGGGGGCGAATTCGACAACGGCCAACGGTGGAGATGGAGAGAGAAAGAAACGTTTGGGGAGGGGTGTGTGTGTAAAGAAAGAGAGAGAGAGAGAGAGAGAGAGAGAGAGAGAGGGAGAGAGAGGGAGAAGAAGAGAGAGAGGAAGAGAAGAAGAAGAGACGAGAGATTGTGAGGGTCAAGTGAGAATGAGTTTTGGCAACATGAAAAAGGATTCGTTTGTACAAGAGGCAGGTACGACTGACCTCGCATACTCTTGCTCTTTTACTCCGCAATACAGACTATGAGTATTACACATACAACCGGGCGACTAGGCACTTGTTTACACCTAGTACAGGTCTCCTAGTACAGGTCCGGTATCCCTACTACTACCTCTATTAGGTAGTAGTAATGGTAGACAGCTACACCTATGCGTGTAAAGTAATACTGTACTAGGCGGAATTGTAGTAATAGACCGAGGAGAAAGAAAGAGAAGAAGAAAAAAAAAAACAAGTAATACAAGTCATCCTCGGTACATATTCAATGCTAATAGTAGTCGTAATTATTAGCCTATATATACGGAGTAATGTATGTACATTGGCTGATATAGGGAGGACTACTACAGGGGGGGAGGGGAGTACGGAGTAGTATGTATTGTAAACTGGGAGTCAATGCCACATGTATGACTACCTAGACTGTCCTAGTACTAGTAGAGTACTACTAGTATTACCTAGTCCAAGTAGTATCAGCATGTGTATTACAGTCTGGCTTCTCGCATAGTATTACGAGTAGTAACTAGCACCAGCACTAGATATGCGCACTAGTACGGATACTCTACTCGTACTCGTAGTTGACATTGTACGAGTATCATTCGTTACTATAGGGACTCCCTTACCAAGGCACGGAGTATGGAGAGAGAGAGAGAGAGAGAGCAGAGACAGAGAGGGGCGTGCATGTCATGATCCCAACAAGGGATATTAGCCCAAACTACGAGTAGACTCGTATTACCTTGTATTTATAGGTATCTGCATCTGTATGACAATACTATTATATCAGTACCTGCACTCTGTATGCCTGTGCTCCGTGTATGCCTGCACAGTCGTACTCGTACTCATAGATGCTACATGTACACCGTAGTCAGGACGAATAGTCATGTCTACTCCGTACTCCGTGCTCCGTACTAGTATCTGTAGGATTCAAAGTGTCCAAATGGTCATGTAACATTCAAAGTCTTGTCCACAGGCAGAATACAACAACATTACACTTGGCAAAACTCGTCGTACGACTCGGCATTTCCTCCGTAATCTCGTTGGTTGGCTCCCGCGTGTCCGGAAACAACTGACCCCGGGCGCATAGTAATAACCCGGAATCAATAAGACTAGACCTGTAGCTGTAGTTGTATATGTAGCTGTAAGAATACATGTAGTTCTCTCTCTCTCTCTCTCTCTCTCTCTCTCTCTCTCTCTCTCTCCGTATTCGCACTCTTCTACTATCCGTACTCGTACCGATTGTACAACGTGGGGCCGTACTTTCGGACAGTGGACTCTTTGACTTAGTCCGAGCACTCCGTAGTACATACTACTCCGTACTACTACTACGAGTACGGAGTACCACGAGCGAGTACAGGTTGTATTACTGTTTACTACTAGCCATTTCGTGCCGGCCCTTGTGCTCCGGGAAAAATCATTCGCATGCTACCAATTACTAATGTCAAATAGTCGGACGACTAGTTATATCCTAGAAGCATTCGTTCATTTATCCTTTTGTGTGTGTGTCTTGAAACTTGAGCAACTCTGTGTGTGGTCATTACGAATAACTCTGTAATACTGTCTGTATCCTGCAGAATGTGACAAGACTCTATTGTCAATAGATCAGGCTGTGTGAGAGAGTACGTGTGGGTGTGGCTGTGATATATACAGAGTACTCTGACCCGTTGCTCCATATCTTCTTATTGTCATCGCCCGTTGCATCGCCTTGTTGTTGCATCAGCAGTAGTACTCGGTAGTAGCAAAGCAGCCACAGCACGAGGATTCACATGTAATACCATACAGAGTAATAGTGTTACGAGAGGTACGAGCTGATATGAGCATGGGTTAAGAAGAGTACAAGTGTACGAGTATCGTGATGATTTAGCCCAGATTTCTCCACTATACAAAGGTCCTATTAATACTACGAGCGACTAGGTAATAATCATAGCACAGAGCAGAGTACTCCTACTAGTGCTCATCATTGCCAAGCTGTTCTAGAGTCTCCAACTGCTCAGTGCTCATACAACAGGTAATACTCCGTAATACACTATTTCAGGTAGCACACACACACATATAACATCGTCATGACTAGTCCTCGTAACAAGGGACAAGGGAACTAGTCTTTTTCTCTTCTTTATAGTATCCTATACTCGTACCCGTACTCCTCCTCCTACTCGTACATTGCCTCTCTCTCTCGCTCAAGTCACACAAATCTCCATGCATGTATGGACCGTCTGGGTCTAGCTAAGTGTCTTGTCTCTCATGCAACTGCAAAGGAGAAAAAACTATCCGTGTCTATTACTACTCCGTACTAGTACTAGTATTATGCGTACTTAGCTGCAGTTGTCAAGTTGTACAACATGTACTTTGTACTATTCATCACTTGAGAACATATGACTATCTGTACAATATATATCCATCCTACTACATGATCAATACTCGTACATACAGACACCAGATACTCATACTCCATCACTCGTAAAAGAACAGGCAACTTGCTCGCGTTAACTCACCATCTACAGACTGCTCGTACAGGTTAAATCCCCCCATCGTATCCTCGTTTTACCTGTACAAAGAACCCATGCACTATTGGCGCCACAAAGTCCTCATCTCCTCACCCCACCCCCCCTCCCCTTTTATTCTCAAGGAGACACGCCCCCTTTCGACTATCCAAGTATTCTACTCCGTTAAACTAGTAGTATTAGCACTACTACCATGTACTACAAGCTGCATCCTAGTCGTACTCGTAGTACATGTATAGAAGTAACATTTTCTCAACCCATCGCTGGCCCGTACGGTAGCACAAAAAATCCTAGGAGCCATCTCCGTGGTTCCGTGGCTCCGGTGGCTATCGCTATTAGTATGCCTACTCGTACTGCTCCGTAGATGGACTCTTTTCCTTTCTTTTTTCTTTCCTTTGTCCCCCCCCTGCCATGCATATGACCGGCAAAAGTCTCAGGGTCCCCTTTCCATGTCCTTTTATGATTTTTCATTCTTTACAGAGCACGACTGCGACTACGACTACGAATAGTCTCCACTGCTTGCTTTGTATCTCCGTGATTGACTTGTCCTCTCTGTGTGTGGCTCCCTCTCTCGCCTCTGCCCCCCTGTTCTATGTGCCCACCGTGAACTGGCGCATAAATACGACGTACCTTTTACATGGTTGATATCCCATGTTTATATGTGTACCAAGTACTACTGTAGTCAGTCGCATGCTACCTACGAGTACGAGTACACTAGTCTATTTAGATATACTATCATGCAGCCAACATGATACTAGTCGAGAGTATAGAAACTCGGCACATTTACTTTGCAGCACATAGACATGTTGTGTGACTCTACGTACTATGTATCACACTCACTCTATTGAGAGTATCACCCTCAGCCTAGTACTGTCATATCGTATCAACTTTCAACTTACGAGTTTTTTTTTTCGGTTGTTTTTCTTTTTAACTCACGAGTTTTCCCATTGCTTCCAAGAGCCTTGGCATGCGCACTAGGTACGTAAACCGGGTAAAAAAAAAAAAAAAAAAAAAAGAGGAAGAAAACCACGTAAGTCAATTCTCAATGGCTGTGAATTGCGTCTCTCTCCCTTGACTCTTGAGAGCACGGATACTCCGTCTACTCCGTGTATTAGCCTTGGAAACTAGAACAATGGCGTGAGGCTCATTTGTTCATTCATTTACGAGTAGTACTCATTCAGAAGGAGTGAAGAAATAGAAAAACAACTCCCGAGAGAAGGGAATGGGGCCAGCCAAGAACTCTCGGCTTGACATGACGGCAATTGTTCTACATTGTAGGACGGGACGTATATCCGTACTCGTAACAATAGAATATAGATTACGTCGCACCAAGAAAACAATGGAGTCACTAACCTAGTAGTATAACAGAAACTCCTTGACTCCGTTGCAAATGTAACTATAGGTTTAAATGGGGAAGAGGGGGGGGGGGAGGATACGGGAATTCGGTGGCAATAAAAAATGAACCAATACTCGTAATAGCTACCAGTAGTCCTAGCTTCAGTCTCCATACAAAAGAAGATACAAAAGACCTCTCTCGGGCCTCCGGTAATAAAAACCCGCCCCCAAAAAAAGAATTTCTTCATGTTACGATAGTCTTTTTGGTCCCCTTTTTGCATACGTACATGTATACGGTGACCACTCCACTTTGATCCACTCGAGGAAAGAATATTCCTTCTCTTTCATGTGTTCCCTTTCTTTTTTGAGAATGCGAGACTGAGAGAGACTTGTACGAGGGAAGCAGAGACTGTAAAAGACTGTGAGAGACCATGAGAGACTATGAGAGATGATGAAAGTGAGTGTGAGAGAGTCGTATCAAGTAGGTCATGCAATGACAATGTGACAATCAACATACGTCGTGTTGGTGAAATGTATTTCCTCATTCATGACTGTGCATAGTTTCTGTCATACCTACTCACAGTCTCATAGTCTCATAGTCTCATAGTCACATATACTTGAAGCATGGTAGAACAGAGTACTACTAGGCATGTACTGATTGATTTTCTGTTTTGGGCAACATCTCAAAAGGTTGACTCACACTGCACGTCGCCTAAATCATCACCACCTTGTTTCATTCTCATTTAGCCCATTTACCAATCCAACCACTACTACTCCGTACTCGTACAAACATGGGGGCTAACTCTTTATAGTATACAACTACTCCGTATGTAACCCCCGCCCACTCATAAAGGGGGTTAAAAAGAAGAAGAAAAAAGGTATATTATCCTAGCTACTAGGTACGACTAGACTCTAGTACCCGTACAACTAACTACTCGTACTCCATACTACTCCGTACTACTACTCACTCATACGTAATGCGGACCAAGTCCTCCGTGAATCCCGAGTCAAAAAAACAATACATGGACGAGACACTTGTTTTTTTTTTTTTTTTTTGGTTCTTGTAAATAACTATGCAAAGACTATGTTCAAGTAGACTTCCCGAGACAAATCCGTATAGTCTAGACTCTCCCAGCATACGAGCCTACTAGTCTCATTCACAGTCTCCATATATGGAACTCATGCTCATAATAGTACTCGTACTCATACCCCCTTACTCCCATGTCTCGAGTATGATATCTACCGGATCACTCAAAGTCTCTTGTGTAACAGTTCCCTCACAAGGCCTCCACAATGTGAATGTGCCTCATCCCATTATTCCCCCATGGTACTAGTATAATATATACCTGTATGGTTACAGCTGTACAAAAAGATGTTTTTCTATTTATTTTACCGATCATACAGGTACAGCCCCCCCCCCCCCTCTCTTTTCCCTTCCTAGGTAGACAGGCCGAGCAAAGGGGGAGCAGGGGATATAGGTGTGTATATAGTAGCCTAAAATAGTTGGAGGGGGTGTGAACAATATTTCATGTTTGTACTAATCGTAGTATTATTACATTCTAAAATAAAAGTCTCTTTTCCTTTGTTGCAGCCTACAGGAAAACGTTCATGGCCTCCTCCAGCCTAGCTAGCACCTTGGTCCGTAGGGGTTGCAATTCTCAATACAACGTCGCAGACTAGGTGGGAAGCGGCTATGCTCATGACTTCACGTGGACTTAAATCTCATCACCTACAAATAAATCTGTGCTCTCACTTCTCAGTATACTTCGTACCATGCACTCATTCTTCCCCCCTCTGACGGTCACCACCACAGTCGCCGTAGACCCCACCCCTGTTCTCGCCCTTGACACACGGCCTCTCTCACTCACTCTCTTTCTCTCTCACATTGTAGCCGCCATGACCCAATACGGGAAATCAGGTCAAGTACTCTGTACATGTATTTTAGCCTCTCACGTAATGCATGATCCGGGTCATGATCCGGCCTTGCCCATGGATCCCTAGGTTCATCATCAACTTCAAAAGTTCTATAAGACTAAACTATAACCGATTCCTACTAGTATGCGTATGAATATATATATATGCATCTAGTATATGCACTCATATCTACTCCGTACAGATACCTGTATTGTCTTGTCCTCCCGCATTGTTATCCTCACATAGTTAGTTCACATATGGCCCTTTTACTCTTCTTTTCTTCGTACAACTACTTGTACTCCGTACGGAGTACACGCAGTACCCATACCCATATTCGTACTCTATGCTGCGCTCATGTAACGTGTAATATCCGTACTATGGAGTCCCGGAGTACGGATTATTACAAGTACACCTATATTAAAACGGATAGTATTCCACAATCATCCCTACCCATTTGGCCCCCGTACACGTACCAAGAGGCCCCCAAGACTTGACGATTAATAGTATCACTCCGTATTCCCTGTCCCCTCTTTTTGCTATTACTCCATAACTCTCCGTGACCTCCGTACGTCTCCAGTTTCTCTCTCTTTCTCTCTCTCTCTCTCTCTCTCTCTTTCCCTCTCTCTCTCTATCTCCACTCGCAGAGTCCTCAAGTCCTGACTCCTAGCATCCTAACCTCTAGTTTCCAAATCTCCAGTTTCCCGTATCCCCCTCCCCCCCTGCACCGTCTCCAATGCCCAGAGAAATCCAGTTTCTAGAACAATGCACGCGTGTCCATTGTTTCATCTTGATCAAGTACCGAGCTTCTAGACTGCAGCATCTATAATTATGCCTAGGTGATGATAATCACGGCACTTTCTATTCTGTCTCTCTCACCACCATAATATATATACGAGCCTGTCCTGATACTATTGCTACTCCGTAGTCGTAGCATCTCGGGGTGTTGATATATAAACAGACACCGATGAGCACAATTCATACACAATGTTCATGCATATACACCGTAGAATGCACGTACACCGTGGAATTGACGGCTTAAAAGTGAGCTCGTCTATATATTACCAAAACACCAAAGTGAGCCCAAGACAGATTACACACGACGCCCATACACCAAAATACCAGAGTGAGCTCAAATACACAACACCCACAGATATCAAACACCCAAATGCATCATTTCAATCATGTATTATGCCCAACTATAAAGAAGCTATATAAAGAATAGATAAGTAAATAAATCAAAAGGCCAATATCAACGCCATGCACGACCAAGATATCAATGCCATCCCAGCCCAGTCCATCCCAAAGGGGTCCTAGAACCTTTCTTGGGGGCCATTAACCATCTCCCCCCCCCC
>FYEV01001628.1:274523-310129 GCA_900188565.1 Geosmithia flava | reverse complement strand
CCCCCCCTCCCCATCTTTTTTTCGTAAATTAATATACATATTGAAACTGTACGAGAAGAGAATAGGTAGGTACTCACTTTCGTCTCGCTTCGTACTACGACGCATATGCGTGTTGTGTTTGTGGTGGTGCTTTGACCGATGGTTAAGTCATTCCCTCTTTGATTGAGCGGGGAGGGAAGGTGGAGGGGGTGGGAGGGGAGGATGATGATTCCCACCGTCTCACATTCTTTGAGTGGTGGTGGTCACTCAAACGAGATGGAGGGTTTTACGGAGAAACTGGGTATTTAGTAGTACGCTGTAGTGACAGTAAAAAAAAATAAAAAGATGTAAAAAAAAAAGGTGGTGTGGACATGGCAATGTGTGGGCGTTCAATAGGAATACGACACTGGTACGCCAGGAGTATATTGTGTTGAGACCATCTACGGAGTATAAGCCAACGCCGTCGGAGCTACGCAGGGCTAATGGGCTAATACTCGTACACTCACTCACTCGTACGCTGCAGAGCAGGGAGAGAATGGATGGATGGAAACCCACGACACTTTTTTTTTTTTTTTTTTGGTGACCGGGGCCAGACCATCCGGGGTGGGGAGTGGGGAGAAGAGGTCAGAGTCATTGAGCTGCACAGTATGGAGTATGTGTATACGGGATTATAGGAAGCACTTACCACTTTCTTACAAGGAGTATATCACTGTATTACGAATATACGAGTAGTCGTACTCCGTAGTCGTACAGGTAAAGCATTGTGATGATTGCATGGTAATATGAACATCATGGACTACTCCGTGGACTTTGCTACAGTCATCAAACCATATACTCCCGCTCTACCTTATGTGCTGCTTTCTTGCATTGCAGCAATAAGGCGGTATGGTATACCTGTTGTTTAAATGGCATGTGGTACCTGTATACAAGCATCATCTGCATGAGGTCTATAATTTCTCAGCATCATCACACTATTGGCTATCACTCTACCAACTAGTAATATCTCGACGAGTACCTACTCCGTACTCCCGTGCTAACTACTAGGCAATAGCTACTCCGTATAATACCCAACCAACCAATACTAGGTAGTAGCATCATCGTTGTATGATTACACCCCTCCCAAAGTTTCCAACACTTGTAAAGTTTCCTTCTTCTTCCTTCAAAGAAAAGAGGCCACGAAATGCATCAACCGACTTGCTTGGCTTTTTTGACCTGACGCATGTTCCCAGTGGATGTCCCGGAAGGGAAAAAAGGATACGTGGGGACCCACAATCACCGCCGCCGCTCTTGCTCTTGTCCGTCTTTTTTTTTTTTCCTCTTTCCAACCAGCCCCTCACACCCTGTCTCTGACATTTCTGTGGATTCCCTTTCTTTTTTGCTTTTTTCCTATTGATTGTAGACATGTCGAGTTTGCTTTTTTAAATACTGTGCTTTTCTCTTCATTCTTTTTCGCCTCTTCCTCCCCCCCCCNCCGCCCGGCTGGCCTACCCCCCCGTTAGCACAGCTGACCTTAGCGGGCCAGTCGTGACCTGCTGAGACCAAAGTTGGTCAAAGGTCTTTTTTCTCCTCCGCGCGGACGGGGTGGCCCACCCCCTGCAGAATGGGATGGGTCTGATACAGAACAGGCGCGGTCACATACACACACTTTCTACTCGTAGTGGTTCGGTAATACGGAGTACACAACAAGATATGGAGAAAGGAAACGAAAAAAAAGAGTCATGGATAATGACTTTTTTTTTTTTTTTTTTGGCACTTGATAGACTGGTGGATACCTTGTTACGGTGATCTGATGGCTGCGTCTGTGCCGTAATATCATCATTTTATCCCCCCCCCCTCCCTCGGTCGGAGGTGGATTCCCACCCGGGCTGTCCGTCATGTATGTACATACACACATGGTCAATGTAATCGTTTGAAATGATACTATTGGAATATAAAAGTAAAAAAGTATCTACAGGCATCTTGATGCTAGTCTAAAGCACTAATAAATAACCCAGTGGCAATATATGTAGTCACTCGGCAGTTTTGACTCGCTTCCAATAACCAGGCCATTCATTACGAGTATTATAGTAATAAAATCCTGAGAGTCAGAACGTCGTCTTCAACTGAGAAAGAGGCGTCGACTAATAAGATGAAAATACGACATACTTGGCTCGCGGGCTACTATTGCTACCTGTACGGAGTACCGACTTGGTACGACGTGTTAGTGCCAAGTTGGTGATACTATTTTACTTCTTTGTACGTGGGGGCTTGTCTCACATGGTTGGCATCCGAGCATCTTCTCCCTCTCTTTCTCTATGTCAGTTGATGCTGATACAGTAGTACTCCGTAGTGTTACTACTATAACGTTTGTGTTTGTGCCGTGAATCCCAAAAGGATGACCAACCAAAAGATAATCACTTGGTTGAAAGAAACAAGGCAAAGCAAAAAAGGATCAAGGAATCCTGATCAACAATGACAAAGAGTCACATGCTCATGATTTGATGCCTTGGTTGGTGGTTGGTTACAATCGACATCCCCTTTGCACCTGCCAGTTGTTCGTTCCTTCCAATTCTGTAAGACGACCAACATCAAGATACGGTGTGAATCTTTTGTTTTCCTTTCCTTTCTTTTCACCATCAGCCGGACCCTAGTAGTTGCTGTTTCTTTTTCTTCTGCATCGGTTTCTTCCTTGAGCTTTGTAACTATCGCCCCATACTCGTAATAGAGATGCCACGAAACTACTCATCTCGTACTAGTACCAGTGATAGATTGGTGGATGCCAGTGGGTTTCTTCGATTCTTTCCCCTCTTACCGGAATCATCGTCGTCACCATTTCTCCTCATCGCCGACTCGGACTCACGGGAAAACTGGAACTTGTACAAAGTACTGCGTGTACTGCGTGTACTCCGTACAGGTACTGCATTATCCGTATCCTTGCTCCCTTGCCTGTATAGGTAGATGCCGTCGCCGTCACCCTTGAGCCCTTGGAATGCTGATGGGCGCGGGCGAATTTAGCAAGGACCGTATCTGTCCCGAGTGACGACATGATGAATGAAGGAAAACGAAAGAAGAAGAAAAGGGGGAAGGAGGGGGGCTTGGGTTCGAGAATACAGCAAGTACTCTCACACAGACCATGTATGAGAGTTGTCATTACTGAATATGATCTTGGGTATTACGGAGTAGATGACCTTTTGGGCCTGTCTGGTGTGTTTGTCTCGTGTCAAAGGTTATTACCATCTAACAGTCCGTACAAATCCGTGTCTCTCATTCTGCTCTTCCTTTCTTTTCCGCGTCGCGCCACACAAGGGGGGCAGAGGACGCCATGTGTGGGGTGGAGGTGGAGGGGAGGGATGGAAGAGGAAGCCACAGACAGGTGAGTCCACTACGAGTCTACGACTAATAGAACGCATGTTGGCAATGAAATACGGGGCGCAAAGAAAGGTACTTGCAAGTAGTGAATCGAGTCCTTTTTTCCCTTCCATCTTTCATTTCTGCCTGTGAGTGGCAGAGTGCAGTGGTGGCCGTGGCGTCGTCCAGTGTCTTCTGCCCACCCCTGTCTAAGCAACCCCCGGAAACCGAGCTAAAGTGGTTGCATATTGTCTAGAGGCGTGATTCTGTATTTTCGGTCAAGGGTAATACGGAGTAGCACTACGCCGTATCAATACAGGTACACGTCTAGCTGCAGTCGTACATGATATTATTACCTGTAATGATAGCACGGGTCACCGTCATGTTTGAAATACTCAATGATGAATACTCGTACGGGTACATGTTGTATTCCACCATCGCCTCTCTACTATATCGTAAACGGGAATACAATGTAATATGTCCCTTGTTTGTTTGTTCACCCACGGAGACGACGCCAAGCCTATACTCGCTCGTAGGATTGATTGTCTAGGTCCTCTAGGCAGCGCCCGGCAATAAGGTTGCGGCAGGCAGCCAGTATTATCGACAAGGTACGAGCGAGACTGACTGTATGCGTAATACTACTACTACTACTACTAGTATGGAGAATACGGGGCAATAAACAGAGCAAACAAGTTGGACGATATGTCGTGTTCGTAATACAGTAATATTACAGGTATTGGTGTTAGTCGTACTCTACGGAGTATCGTAGATGGTAATATATCCAATGCGGAGTATTCTATCATTCGTGTGAGTACGGAGTAGCAGCCACGTCCTTTCCTTGCTGAAGAGTTTACCAGAGTGTACGGAGTACGGAGTACGGGTATTATAACAAGGCAATGTACATATTGACAAGCCCGTGTTGCAGGTGGGTTCCATTCATTCGTGATGCTTCGTCATAGCCAAAACACTCCTACGAATCTCCGTACGCTGTTACCTGTACGGGCATGATGAGCACGAGTACGTACCCGATGCAGTGGAGCTCTCTCAACTCGAGGATTCTTACCCCGGCCGGTCCGTTTGGATCATTATTGCCCCTACGAGTACTACTAGAATTTGTACTTCGTACTCCGTACTACTAGTAGGCTTTATTGCAATTTACAGGTACAACTAGGTTTTGACGATAGTACGACGACGTTGCTCTACCGAGTAATGATACGTGCGAGTACTCTGCACAGGTAGTACGAATATTGATGTGCATGGGAAGGACTACGAGTACACATTCAATATAGGCCGCATCGATACCACCAACCCAAAGTAGTAGTCATAGATGGCCTCTATTACTACTCCGTACAGTCTACTAGTATGCCGTAGCCCGTGGCCCGTAACGAGCGGCAAAATCAAAATGATACGAGTATCTGTATCCCCGTACGTCGTAGGTAAGAAGACAGCAGGAAAAGGGAGAAGACGAGTACCTGTACGAGTACATGTATACGTACAGCCAAAAGTCTGCGACTGTCTCAGGGGCATGGATATTCTGTTTCTACTATCCAATCCAGATGGGCAAGTGCGATGCTGCTGCCACTTTCCTATTCCTGAGACCTGCTCTCGGTCTCGGGCTGGCTCCTTCCTTCTGCTTTGCCGCTCGCTCGTTCACTCCCTGTGCTCACTGTGCTCCCTGTTTGTTTGCCCATTGCGGGCAGAGCAATGCGGGCAATTCGTGACTCAGGAAAGAAGGAAGGTGCGGTGCAGTGCGGTACGTTGCCGGGCACCTGCAAACTACGAGTAACATGTCATGATATTGGACAATAATACACCTGCGGAATCCTGGGGTTTTCCGCCTGTGACACGCTGGTCTGCTGCCACGTAGTTGCATGCATTATTATTACACCTTACGTACATGGTAGCGACACCTCACGGGGTACAGTCCAGTGGTACTCGTACAGTTGCACCTGCCTGTAACCTCTGCAATCAGAGGGGAGGGGGGAGAAAAAGAGTTCCAATGGGGAAAGAACAAGGATTTCAATCATCGTACTCCATACGGAGTACAACCTAATACAGTAAAGCCATCCATCACTCGTACAAATCATACGGACGGCTTTTTCCTCTTCTTCTTCCTTTCTTTTCGACCCGCAATGGCCCACGACCGTACGAGTAGGACCCAAGTCCCACGACCAAAAAGTCTCCGTCAACGACGGTCGTACTACGGAGTCGTATTATTAGCGTCTTCGTCGCACGCCCGGCCAGCCATCCAGCAAAAAGGTCCAGGGTTTTGGGCTTGGCCAGGGTATCTTGGCAAGTCATTTACGACGGCCGGGGGGTGGACGGTCCCCTGCGTCATCAACAGTCACAGCCAAGGCAAATTCCAATCCACCGAGATCGAGAAGAAACAAAGACAGCAGCAGCACGGATATTACTCTGTACGAGGAACCTACGACATATTAACGCAGACACCACGCACACACACACACACACGCACTTGAACCCCAACGCCACCCAACAGAAGGAAGCAGGGATGCCTTCCGTCGTCCGTGATAACCGGGATGCATACATGGGAATATACGCTCTAATACAGTATCCAAACCATATCATTGTCTAACGAGTACTTACAGGCGGTGCCTACAGATAATGTCTGACCATTGATTGATGGCGAATCCAATGCATGTACGAGCTGCGTCGTCGCCGTACTCATGCGTCGTATCATGTTGCTTTTCAGTTGTAAGCCTTTTGACCATGGTATGGGACATGGCATGGGGACAACAACAACAAAGTCCAAGCCACCAAATACCAAACGCTGGGGTCGCAGCCGGGCGAACCACCCCTCCCCTTCCCATATGATCCCGCACGACTCTTCCACAAAGGGATACGGTACCGTCGATTGACGGCATCCGATCAACGCCCCCCTCGTCGGCGCTTACGACTGCGCCCTTTTTTCGCACAAGCCCGTCGTCGCATCCCCCCGAGGCATTCATAACGGTAAGAGGAAAGTCGTGCTCCTGACGAAACTGAGAGGTGTGCGCATATGTGTGTGTTACGTCTATAAACATCACATTGCCCGTCACAGACCCAACAACGACTCAGACGATCCCATAATAATACGGAGCAATGCATCCATGCTAGGGCGCTAATTTATTGGCTGACCTAGACTCCCCTGGCACACACAGACACACACACACACAGGCGCGGGTCGCTTTCTCACTCACTCACGCACGCACGCACGTACGCACGGCGCACGCATCAGCATTTGCCAAGGGCCCTTTCAACCAAGACGGAGGAAGCTCAAAAGCTGGCCATTCACCGTGGCCGAACCCCTCCTCATCGACGGGATTGATACCCACTTTCCTTTTCTTTCTCACGAGAGTAGTAGTACGACTACACCACCAACTCCCTGTACGGATACATGAGCAAGAAATGCTGCGGAACCTACGGGCGGGCATGCTCTATCAACCTCTCAACCTCTACATTTGTCTTTCTCGCTACGTATTAGCTGCAGTGCGGATACATCATACAGGTAACCTGCCTCATTTTGTGTTACAATTTCCCCGTTTAGTGTCGGTGGCTCACTTGCATGAAAGAGGGAGTCAAGAAAGCAGATCTCACCACGACCAAACTTGGTCCCTAGTATTACGGAGTACTACTACTACTACTCCTACTAATACTAATGCTACTCGTATGGGTGTCTCTAGTACAACTACAGCCTACAGGTACGAATACAGCCTACGGGCCAGTGCTAAGTTCCAACTGCTAAGCAAGAACCCCGGCTAGCCCCCAATCACATCCCAGATCATCATCATCAAGTTGACGCAACAGGGGGTGTGAGGTTCGTTTTTCTTTTCGAGTTTTCGAGTGGGGGCCCTGGAGGGGTGGTTTATTTTTTTTTTTTCAACATCTTACTCGTATGTTCAGCACATGGTATTCGTACTTTTCGGCCAACATTCAACTGCGTAATAACGCACGCCCGGACATGTCTGCGAATACAGTCGACTCGTACTTACAAGTGAGGAAACACAGAAAAGTACGTACTGACCTGACTTGACATGTTCTGCCAAGGCACCAAGACTCGGTCGTCGTAGGCGCTTGAACATTCCAGGGCAAACTCCCCAGCCCGAGGACGGGCCTTGGTCTTCTGCGTGACTGGGTCCTACTCAGATCCCGGTCAAGCCGCGCCGGATCAAGAGGGTCCGGTTCTGACGGCGTAACGACTTGTGAATCTCGTTTCTCGTACAGAGTGACTCCATCGTAATAGTTGACTCTTCTCAGTACGGAGCAATTGTTGCCCCCCCTCTCTTCAAAAGGCGGGGAGGGGCGAAATTGAAAAATGGTTTGCTGCGTACGGAGTACTCGCGTGCATTGACGGGCCTTTTTTTCTCTTGTTACTTTCGTTTAGAACATGGGTCTTTTTCTTCTTCATTTTTTCATCACCCGACTGGATCCTTTTTCTTTTTCTAGTACATGAGGGACCGGACCGGTAATATGCCTGTGTGGGCATTGGGAACAAGGGATTCCCTCTTGTTTTTTTGCCTCTCCAGCCAGCCACAACAATGTTTGCCTTGCCTTGCTTGGCTCTCGCTTGGCTTTGACCTTGGCTTGGTCGGCCTTGGCCTTGCCCCGTCTTATCGATGGGCGAGTTTCATGCTTTTTTTAACATGCTGATCTCTCTTCTTTGTCTGAGAAGATGAAGTCCTGACTCCTCCACTACGAGTATACGAGTACTCCTTTTTTTTTTTTTTTTGTGGCTTTGATCCCTCTTTCTTTATGGTCAGGAATTACTAGGATCTGGAGTTGGTTGAGGAGCATCCGTAATGGCTCGGAACCAGGCGACTCGTAATGCATACTACTAGTAGTGAATATCCGTCTATACTCGTAGCATGTATTATGGTGCAAAGTTGCCAACCTTGCATTCATTAGACCCAACAAAGCCCCCCCCAATGGTCGAAGCAAAACTAGCCGTAGTTTTCCGTCCCATGTCCTGATGATCCTCTTTTTCCCTTGACCATGTCTCAAATATTGGTTTTGCTCTTGTCATGAAGGAAAGGCTAGAATTCCTCCTTATTCAAACGGGGGGGGGTCTCAATGGCTTGACTGTACTCGTAGAGTGGAAAAAGTGTATGAGGTAGTGTAGTGGGACCGTTGGTGGCTTAGGAAGTTATTACGAGGAAAAGAAAGCAGTAGTACGAGTAGTAATGACACGAGTCAGGGCAAAAAGACAATGAATGGTAGGAAGTGGGAAGAAGTGCATCGTACTATTATAGCTTAGGAGCTTGGGTACAGGTTTCCCGAGCGAGAAAGGGAAAAGGTTAATGGAAGCTGCCGTCTTTTCAGCCTCGAGAGGGGGAATCATCGGAATCGGTCGATTTGTCAGGGTTGGATGTAGATCGGATATGACAATGTTGGTATAGGGTGGTTTGTTGTGATGTCTACGATTCATATGTCGAAGTATTCGTGCATTGTGATGAGCTTGGAGAGGGAAGGGGTTCTCTGTTGGTGTGTTGGATAGATGTGAGGTTGGATTTATGTCCATTAGTGTTTATCAATTGATGGCAATGGTGGTTTTTATAAACAATTTGGAGATGTTGCCGTGTATTGCTTGATTTGATGCAGGATGATGGTATCAAGGGTGGTGGACTTGTATTGACAATGTCATTATTAACTGGAGAGTTACTGTATCTGAGGATATCCAGTAAATATAGATTGAATAGATGTTCAGAATAGTATAAAGTCTGAAATCTTGGAGTTGGTAATGTTAATGTCAGCTCGGACGTCTGCGATGTCACCGTATAGGGTAAGCCATATCCAACGTGAAGTTGGTGATGCTGCAGCTGTGATTACACAAACACACACATTTCGATATCTTTCCGCCTGTTTAATGCCATGAAAGCTACCCGTTGGCTCCTCGATACCAACAAAAGCTAACAGCTAACCCTGATGCACGTCGTGGTCAAGCAAGTAATTACACACAATCGTGATGGTGTACGAGCTCGGCTCAACAGCGCGGCTTTACAAGACAAAACCGACAATCAGGTAAAACAGGGACTATCAGAGAAAGGAGTCATACCTCCTTCCGTATTGAGTATTCACGATATGGAAAAGACAAAAAACATGAATTGAGTGTGTACCAGATACGATGCAAGATTAAATAGCATTACCATATCTCTTACACTGGCTGGGGGGAAAGCAAACAGATGAGTATTACTCCGTAATAGAGCATATCATAATTGGGGACCAACAAGGCGGGATGCGTCACGTCACGGTATCCACATCGGAAGCACGATGCCGTTTTGATGCGGGGGGTTTTTGTTTTGTTCCCTCCAAATAAACCGAGCTCTGGGACTTTTAGACGCTACTCTCCCCTATCCTCGGACATGAATAACGGGGTTACGAACAGTTTTCCAAAGAGGTGAAGAAAAAAAAGACCGAAAAGGCCAGCATGGCGCGTTTGGTGAGGATATGACGAGCGTAAATGTGATGATGGGGGGGTGGTTCAAGATCGGAGGTCCGAGATTCTATGTTGGAGGGGTAGATGATCACGTATCCGTATAAGAACCCCACGTTTTTTCTCAAACTCTCAATTTCAATCATCATCATCATTATAATTCATTGATCTCTTTGTGTGTTTTGAAACGGGTCACCATTGCCTCTTCTGTGTCCAAAATGAAGGAATCCTCCACCCCTCTATACCCCAACGCCATCGTCGGCCAGCGCGTGTCGTCGTACGCCGAGTCCCACTCCACCTCCCTCCCGGCGCACATAACCACCTACCACGACTGGGTGGACAAGAACCGCGGTGACTCGTACTACATGATCTCGGACCTCCAGGCTCAGTGGCAGCTGTCCCTCGCGCGCATCCAGGGCGCCAGGCGCATCCTCGAGATCGGCGTCTACGTCGGCTACTCGTCCCTCGTGTGGTCTCACGCCGTGGGGCCCACGGGGTCCGTCACCGGCCTCGAGTTCGAGCAGGAGTACGCCGACCTGTCGAACAAGGTCTTTTCCGAGAATGGTGTCAAGAATGTTGATATCAAGGTTGGAGATGCTCTCAAGACGTATGTTTGTTCTCTCAATGTTACTCTTCTTCTCTTTTACCATAAATATCCTACCCCCCGGGCCCCCCACTGTATATCATATTGACAGGATGATGTGAAGCCTCCCCACTTTGAACCCCTCCGAACCATATGACCTCATCTTCATCGACGCCCAAAAGTCCGGATACCCAGATTACCTCAAGACCATCCTGGACCAGTCCAAGCCCGGCTCCTCGGACAGCGGCCGTATCCTCCGCAAGGGAGGTCTCATCATCGCGGACAATGTCCTGCGCAGGGCCATCATCGCCGACGACAGCGATGACAACCCTCACGCCAAGGATTCCAAGGCCAGGGCTGAGAAGGAAGGTCGCGTCCAGGCCGCGCAGGCTGACGTCGACAAGATCCGCGAGTACAATGACCTCGTTGTCAAGTCGGATAGGCTCGAGTCTTTCCTCCTGCCGCTGTTTGACGGTGTGAGCATTGCTAGGCTGTTGGATTAAGGGGGGGAATGATAAAGCAACGACATGTGGTAGCACATGATATCATAGGTCACAGGATATGCAAAGTACAGTACTCTCATGTGTGTATTTTGATGATGCTACATATTGTTCTAGAATAATATTTTAAACCCTCCTTTAGAAAAAGCAATAGCCACATGCATGTTTATACAGATTCTGTGTCCATGACTTCCGTAACCGGATGACATCGCCTCATTTCTTCCTCCACTATGCCCTTGGCAATGTCCCGCCACGTTTCCAGTCCAGTGTTGAGCACGAGAATCGGGTTGATGCCTCCTTGGAAATACCTCTCCCGTCTCGTAGACCGCCTCTCCCCTCCCTCGAGCGCAGACAGCGCGCTCCTCGTGCTGCGCATGCGCTTCTTCTGTCCGCCCTCGCTGAGCAGGCTGCTGAGCCTCTTGCGGTCGTGCATTAGGTGCTGGTCATATGACACAATGCTGCGCACCCACGGCGCCACGTCCAGCACAATCATCTTGAGGGTGCGGTCGAATACTGACGGGTCGAGGTGCGACGACGAGCCTGCCCCCCCGTCCGATACGGCAATTGGGTCAAAAGCCATGGAGAGGTCGTGCCTATCGAGCTTTCTAGACTCTGCTGGCTGTTGCCTGAAGGACGTCTCGAGCAGAGCCACCACATCGTCCTCCGTGTATTGTTGAAGTTGTGTTATGGCCGCCCTTTTCTTGTCGTAGGCCGCCCTATCCTCCTCTTTTGATATGGTTTCACGGTATGTAGGGGAATACCGTTCTGGCCTCCTTCGTTGGGTGTGGTACCTCAGGTGTTGTAGTGTGAAGTCGGATATTGACGTCGTTATGTCGTTCATCAGCGTGTTCTGGTGCACCACCGGGTCTGCCTCGAGCAGTTGGCGCCCGGAAACGAAGTCCTCCTTGACCTTGGACGGCATGTCGGGCAGGCTGGGGTCCACCAGGTCTTGAAAAGTGTCTCCAAACACACCCTTGGAGCACATATCCACGTCGCTCAGCAGCCCGCAGAACTCCTCGTAGGCGTTGAGATCGGCAATTCGGTCTGCTCTCGAGCCATTGTTGGATATCTCAGCTGTGACCGCATTCATGTCCAGAAGGCTGGGCCAGTCACCCACTTGTAGCTGCCAGTGGTGCCAGCATTGATTGAACGCATCCAACTCGGTGAAGTGCTCGTCGGGCGAGGCCACAAGATCGCGGGCTATCCAGCCCATACCCTTGACGTACGTGTCGTCGCTGACAACGCGAACAACGTCACCGTTCTCGTCCAGGTCGGAGCCCTTGGGCCACCGGAGGTAGAACCAGTCGAAACCGCCCCGGCGGTCACCCACCCCAATCTGGCACCAGAAGTTCAGGTCGGTAATGGTCGCTCTCAAGTCGTTGCCCCGTGAGAGGTACAGGGCCTCGACGGCATCGCGCTGCAGTGCGTGTCCCTCGTTTGCGGCCATGAGGAGGCAGACATCGGCCGCGAGCTCTGCTGGTGGGGGCGAGAAGCGGAGGATGCCGTACAGGTTCAAGCTCTGGATAGGGATGAAGTTCTCGTCATTGCAAGTAATGATGAAGGGACGCTTAGACTGTGCCATCATCCCCATAAGTGTCGTCCAGAACTGCTTGTCTTCCTCGTAGAGAACATCCGCCTCTTCGAGGAGGATCAGCGATTGCTTCTGGGCTTTAGGCGCCTGCTTGGTATCCTCCTTGGCGCCATTGTCCTTTTTGGGCGTCGGCTTCTTGGCGCCAGTGTCGATCTTGGGTTTGAAGAAGGCCGTCATCATGCCCTGTTTCCCAGACTTGACATCTTTTGCCGTCTCGTCGTCGGTCCCTTGCTCTGCATCCGTCGACTCGTCGGCTTGGTGTCGTTGAACCAGGTGGTTTCGTGTCATGTCGCCGACTCGTTCTAGCAGGTCCTTGCCGCTTCGTCTGCTGCTAGAGTTGATCTCGAACACTTCGAATCCCAACTCCTTGGCCACCGCATACACGGCTGCCGTCTTGCCACTGCCGTGTGGACCGCTCATGACAACAGTATTGGGTAGTCGACCGGCATTCTTCTTGTTGTTGGTTCGGATAACGGTTTTGGGGTGAATGGTTGAGCCTGCCGGAGACCAATCGGTGTCTTCTTCCGGTACCTCATCCAGGTCGTCCTCCTCGTCCTCCTCATCGCTGTCAACAACAAAGCCGTCGAGCTTGTTCTTGCGTCGCTTCTTTGGCGCCCTGTCTGCTTTATCCTTGCCCTTGCCGCCATCTCCACTGCCAACTTCTACAGACTGCACCTTTAGCGTCTCCAGCCATTGTCGCAGATAGATGGCCTCTTTCCCAGCCTGGAGGACTTGGTTCGAAACTGTGGGAGCGTACTTCTGAGCCCAAGTATGGGTTTCGCAGGTCGAGCGATCAAAGGCAGAAAGGTTCGTCTCGAGCATCTTGAACAGATGTGCCACAGCAGGGTGTGTCGTTTTTGGCGTGGGACCCGCAAGCTCATCCAGGTCAGGGTCATCTTGCGCAGGGCCTTGGTAATCCGTCAAGGTACGCAGCTGAGACCGTATCCTTTTCTGGAGCTTGCGGCCACTTTGGAAACGTCGTTGGGGTAGGCGTAGTTCGGGGGGTATGGGTTGGTTTTCCCAATACGTCTCCATGTGTAGCTGTGCCATGGTGCAGTCATATATGACATCCACGGGGTCGATGGTGACGACTTGGCTCTTGGACTTTTTCGACTGTTGGCGTGTCCACCATCCTTCTTCCAATAGACTAGGCTCGATCTCATCACCGCGTACATGAGCCATGCCACGACTTGGCCATGCCGGGTGCATGGCTCCAGGAACCTTGGTCCCCACCGGCTTCATGCTACCGAAATTGACCACCTTTGGCACCGAGAAGGGGTTTCGTTGTTTTCTGGGTGACTTCGGTGTGACCATGGAGATAGTCTCTCTCTTCCGGGGTGGTGACGTTTTGGGCTGCTCGGTCGGCTTCGTGTCATTTGGGGCTGATTTCGTCTTTCCAGTGAAGAAGGGGTGCTTGTCCTTGGATACGTCCTTGGATGCTTTTGACGGCCGCCCGCGTCCTCGCTTAGTCGGCTTAGGTGGCTGTTCAAGAATCTGGGTGATTCTCTGACCGAGCTCTGCACGTTTGCTCTCATCCTGTTGACTGTATTTTATAGTGACTATTCGTGAAGTAGGTTTGCTCTGCGGTGCCTTCGGTGGCGAGCCCAAGGTCCCCGTTTTGGGGTTGAATTTGAGAACCTTGGAGTTTTGTGTCGAGATATTGAGACTGCCAGACAGCGCGGTCGGTTTGTTCTGAAGGGGATCGATGGGCGTGTTGGCAGGGCTTAGTTTGTTGATATTGCTGGGCGAATCGCCGAGAGCCGGGGCGAATGTTCGCTCGCGCAACAGAGGGTGGACGTTCTCGGGTTGGATTGGCTTCGCAAAGTGGCTCGTGATGGATGCCTGCACATTATTCTGGGTGTCGGGTTTCGCATCAAGGCGTTGCTTCTTCGGTTCTGGGGCATGCTGTGCCTCTGAGGAGTCGCCTCCCTGCCTCTTCTTGGATTCTGTCGAGCCATCGGACTCGGGGTCTCGAGCATCCACGGGCTGGGCATAGCCCGTGAAATACGTGGCTACCGGCGGCACATCGGGTGCTGTTTCGGGTTCGCGAGTGAAGAATGGATGAAGCTTCTTGGCTTCAGCCTGGTTGGCGTTGTCCTGAACCATGGCCTCGACCAACCTGGGCCCAAGTGACATGGCACAAGAGTGTCGAGGACCGTTCAATCGCGCGAGGAAGAAATCATTGGCATGAATTGATTGATTTCAAGAATGATGAAGGGAGCTGTTGAGAGTGTTGCAGCAGCAGAAAGGACAAGACGCTGCAACGGTATATAGAAAAAGGTTGGAGCCAGGGTGGGAACGCGATACAGATCGCCCTACTTTAGGTACTTCAGAGTTATCACGGTTTAATGGAGAGGGAAGCGCGTTCGCCCTAACGCGTCGCGCCTTTCCCTGACGTAAGACAGGGATGTGAATATGAGAAAAAAGGTACAAACGGCAAGTACCAATATGGTCAGCGTCTGCCCCACCTTCGTTCGGATTTTGGTTCGGCCCGCCTTATCGATAAGACTGACAATTGCCTGAATTTTTTTTTGCCCGCCAAAAAGTTTCAAGGCGACGATCGACCCAAAGAGAGGCCTGCACCAACCTAGCAAAAAAACTTGGAGCAATTGCCATTGCGCACTCACACAGGTCATACTGCTTTTCCGTTGAGATTCAGCGGCTAAAGTATTTGCAGTCATGACCTCTGTGTACAGAATCCACAGGCCGTATGTCCTGGCGACTCTGCCGCGGCCCTTGGACCACACGGCGGGCAACATTGTCGCAAAGGAAGTCTACGGCCAGAGGGACGGCCAGAGGAGGAAGAGGTCTGAGCTTGCTGTCGGTATCGATGGTGAGGCTGTGAGCATCTACGATGTGAGGACACCCGAGTGGCATTCTTCTTTTCTTCCCTTCTTTTTCAATGTTGCATACTAATACATGTACATTAGGTCCCGGGTTCTCGCCTCGTCACGTCGTACCCCATTCCTCCTCAGGAATCATTCACCTGCCCCCCTCACTCTCTCCGTGTACGACGCTCAGGAAGCACCGACGTGACCCGCTACACCTTTGTGGCGACGAGGGACACTGTTTCGCACAAGATCACCCTCTTCAAGGACGTTGTCCACCACGACGGAAAGACGACGTCGACGACCGAACACCGAGCGCTGCGCAACTCACCGGTGCGCTACCTCACCACCTCTAGCGGCTCGCAGACTTCGGCGATTGGCGACGTCATTGCCGTCTGCGAGAATGGCGAAGTCGTAAACCTGTCAGGCGAGACCCTGGCCATTCGCTGGACCTCGTCGTCCAAGTCGGCCGTGCAGGATGCCTCAGCGTCGGGACCGGTGGTGGAGAAGCTACACATTGACTTTGTCACGTCAGGATCTCTCGCTGATTTCAGCGACGGCATGTTCAAGAACCACCCAGAGGTGTACACAGCCATGCCCAAGGCTGTCACGGCGGACCCCACCATCCTCGTTCTCGTTTCGAGGAGCGTGAGCCACGGCCAGGAGAGCCGCCACCTGCTCGTCGTCGCTGTGTCCCCCAACGACGGTGCCAACGAGGCCCAGAGGCTGATTCCCCTCGATGTGGCCCCCATCCCTCTGACCGAGGAGTCTGTGGCTGGCGAGGCTGGCAACTACCAGTTCGAGGCGCAGTCCGGAACGCTCCTGCAGCTCCTCCGCGGCTCGCTGATGGTCTACGACCTGAGCGGCGCGGTGCCCAAGCTCAAGTCGGTTATCCAGATGGGCGACGCTGTGACCTTTGCCAGGCTTTCGCGCCCATTCGTCCTCTCGAGCTCCCTCGAGTCCCTTGGACTCTACAACTACCAGTACCGCTCTGTGCACGCCAGCACGCCGCTGGACCTGTCCGACCTTCCGGTCGAGAACCGTGATGCGCGGTCCTGCCAAATCATCAGCTACCTGCGTAGCCAGGACCTGGCCCTAGCGCTGATTGACAATGTGCTCGTGTGCATCCACGTGGAGCCGCCCAAGAGCAACGGAAGGAGCCGCAAGGCCGGCATGCTCATCGACTCGATCGGTCGCGGCACGGCCGTGGAGCTGCCGCCCAAGAAGATCAAGCTGGACCACTCTTCATCGGCCGAGTTCTCGCACAAGGTGCCCGGGACCATGACGGAGTCCTACCTGGCCAAGTTCAACAACGACGTCTCAGCCCTGGACAAGCTCCTCAGCAACAACGATGTGACGAAGTGGGAGGAGAAGATGCGGGTCAAGCTGAGCATGGGACAAAAGTCGGAGGAGACCAGCGGGTCCAACGAATTTCAGGCCACGGGCAACCAGCAGCAGCAGAGCGCGGAGGACATGGCCCCCGAGTGGGACTGGCACCTCGAGCCGTCGGCATACCCGGCCGTTGACAGGCGGTGGATCATCTACGCTATCAGCCGTGTGTTTACGACGGAGACGGTGCCGGCGGAGCAGCCCCGTCTGGGCCTCAGGCTGATGATTGGCGGGTCCCAGGTGACGACATACCTCGCGCTGGCGGGCCACCTAACGCTGTCCAACGTCCAGTCGGCGTTCCGCGACGAGCTGGAGGCCCAGCCCGTCGAGAGCAAGGCGCTGGCGCACGACGTGATTGCCTCGCTCGTCGAGACGGACGAGACCATGACGCTACTGCTCAACTACCTGCGCGCCACCAAGCTGGGAGAGGTGGAGGTGCTCCTGGCGATCCGGGAGCTGATGGTGAGCATGGGGCTCATCTCGACCAAGAACACGACTACGGAATCTACGACCAAGCTCCTGACCGACGAGGCGCACAGCAACAGCAACAACAACCAGGAGTCCGCGGAGAGCAACGACGAGATGGAGCTGGACGACCTGGAGCGCAAGATTGCCGCCACGGAGAACTACCTGGGCGACGAGAGCAGCACACGGTCGCGCGGACTCACGCTGGCATTCACCAAGCTGTGGAGGCTGCCGGCGCGGTCGACGGTCAAGGCGCTGCGTGCGTCGCTCAGCATCCGCGAGATGCTCTCGCTCATCCACCTGCTGCGCGTGGAGCTTGTGCAGGGCGCATGGACGTCGCTGTACATTGACGCGACCATGTTCGACGTGGACGAGAGCAACGAGCCGCCGCCCGACGGCGTCATCTCGCTCATCTCAGACCTTCTGGGCCGCTGCCTGGACGCCGTGGGCGTGGGCGGCTGGCTGGTCAACGACGCCGTGGCAGGCAGCGACAGCAACAACAACAACAGCAGCAGCAGCGAGTCGGCCGTCGTGGCGGCGGCGAGCAGCGACTTCCTGTCTGCGTTGAAACTCGAAGTCACGGCCGCGCTGGAGGGCATCGAGGAGGCTGTCCTGCTCGGTGGCGTGGTGGGCGAGTCGGTGCGCTACGGTGTGGCTGCGCAGAAGGGTGGTGCGGGACGGCAGTCGTGGAATACGAACAAGCCTGTGCCTATCCTCATCGAGGGGGGTGCGGAGTCGCGCATGCTGCCCCTTGGCCTCAAGGTCAAGCAGCTTCCCTCCAGGGACAAGGTCGTGTCTGGTGGAGAGGTTGTGCAGAGGAATACGCGTGAGACGGGGCATTTGCTCAGTCAAAAGGTTGAGCCGTACTCTCTTGAAAAGTTGGCTGTATAATGGGGGCTTTCTGTTTTTGTTGGGGGAGGGTTTCTTTCCTTTTTTTAGATGAGGATGTAGCTACTACGGTTATTTTTTATATACACAATGCATCACACAAAGATACACAAGAAGCTCTTTCATTCCTCTTGTTAATGGCACCAAATAGAATGACAAACCTGATGATGCCTCTCCTAGCATCTACTAATATGGGAACGAATGCCTTGGTGGTTGATTTACCACCCCCAAGGGTTTGACGGCACACAAACACCGTAAGAAAATAGAGGGAGTAAAGTAATACTACTGTCTCGTATTCCACAAAAATGCCAATTGTTCTCGAACAACTGGGCACTGACACTGGCCCGGCAGGTCGGTTCCCTCTTGGATCTGACTGTCTGACACGACGAGACGAGTTGTGGGTCCCCGTCAAAGGCTTTGACAAACCTCGTGAACATGCTGCAATAGAGCGGGGCGGCGAAAACGGTCAAATGCAGAGTCGAGAATTGCGTGTATTATACATACGTAAGAAAATATTCCGTCTTGACGGTAGTTGTCACTTGTTTATTAGGTATCTATTATTAGTGATCATACGGAGTACTACGAGTACGGATATATGGAGTAATACTACCTCTACTACTAAGACTTGGCTGCCAAGTCAACCTGTTCATTGGGAATTCGCCACTATCCGCAAAACGGCACTCCGTAGAGGGGGGGAGGGTGATGAACTACATCTCGTGACTGGTGATGGTTGTTTGCCCCCCTCGATTTCTCCCTTTTGTGTAGCCGAGACTGCTCTATTAAGAGGGGCTTTGACCATGAGAGTGACGTCGAAGGGGGATTACCTGTTCTCGTAAACGTTCCCGTACATGATCTCGTAACTGTTCTCGTAAAGTAAAGGATTATCAATGAAAATCTCACACTAGTAGATACTTGGAAGTAGTCATTGTTTTCTCTTCGCGTGTGCGCGAGTCTAGATGAAAACAAGAGGGTATACCGGTTGATGTGGGACAAGGACCGAGGCAGATGCACAATACTCCGTAAAGAAAAAGAAAAAAGAGGACAGAGAGGAGAAACAGGGAGAAGTGGGTGTGACACCCACTGCAGGGCACGATTCCGGTTTGTTTGCGAGTGGCGTTGCATATTGAAATGCAGTTGATGCAAGGCATCTTCGAGGGCGTATCTGGGTTTCTAAAGAGGAAACGTGTAGTCAGTGGGGAAAATGCAGTGGTGCCCATTGACAGCGTTGGACTATGGCTGCTAGTACGAAGTAGTAGTACTAGTACCTAGTACCTGAGGTTAGTATGAACGGCCCGTAGATGTAAAAAACGGTGATATTAATAATTGGCGTCGTCGTCGGGGATACCTGTACGAGTAGTCGTAGTTGTCAGGTATGGAGAAGATGGCCATGATGATGATGATGATGGTACTCGGATCAAAGAAGCGATGCAAGATCCATAAATGACGTACATGAGAGACAAGGGTCTTTCAAAACCAGAAGGAACCAAAGGGACCACCAAGTCAAGGGTCCATGCCTCACAGTGACCTGGTCACACGGGGATTACATGGGTTCAAGAAGTTCAAGTCCGAGGCTGTAATCCGAGCTGGGGGGAACTTGCCAAGGACCAAGCACAGACCGGGCGTAGATGGATACGGAGTATTAGTATGTAGCAGGCTGTACTCGTACAAAGGAGCAGACGAATGAAAATGGCTTCATTATGTGTGCAACCATGGAGCCAACAGTGACTCAGCCTTGTTGTCTCCAGTTCTCTCGTCTCCAGTTCTGCGCTTTTGGCGGTTGCCTGAATGCTTTGGATACCTGTAAAAAAAAAAACAGATGCCTGAGGCCTATAGATGGCGAGGCGGAGTGAAAGGGGGGCGCCAATGAGGGACAATGATGTCACGCCTTGTCAATATGTTTGATGCCCCTCCTCCACTCCTCCACAATCCCGACACACCAAGAACGGTCCACACCAATAGGCCATAGCCCATGATGGATGGATGGCTGATGGCTCATCACGGTCAGAATGGGGCCAGCCTGGTCCAGTCCCTCCAACTCAGGGATGCATCCAATCCGGGATCCATTTCCCCCATCAGACGTGGTCAGACACCATGTCCACTTCACCATGTCCACTCGGGGAAGGATCAAAATGTCCAATCACGCTTCCCATGACACAGGAGTCCACGCCCGGCTTCTCTTGCTTGCCCCATTCTGAGCATCCACTTGAGCCTCAACTCCCCTTTGTCTTCTTCTAGCCCTCTTTTTTTTCTTTCTTCTCTCCTTCTTCTTTTTCTTCTCGTATCCACTTATAGTCTATTAGTTTTGAAACGAGGAGGGTATAACTGAGACTCCCAACCACGATAACGCATATCCAACATACACATCCAGTATATCAAGTACACGCATACAACACACACTCTCTCTATTATAGCCTTGACATCAGCTCGCGTCAAACCATTTACATCATCACCACGCCATAACCATGAACAACAGACCGGCGGCGGCACCACCGTCCGTACCGCCGTCTGTGGAGCAGCACATCGACACGGTCGACACCTTTGCCCGCACGCTCTTCGTGAGAACCGAAAACACACCCATCGTCGCAGACGCCGTGCGCCAGCTGCACGTCGGTCTCCGCCACCTGCGCATCGAGGCCACGGATCCTGACTCGCCCCTCAGCGAGGCCTCGTATACGAACCGTGTGCAGATCCTCCCCCTCGTGGATGAGTGCGGTGCCTCGCTGAGGCAGCTCGCAGACGCACTCGACGATGGCCGTCGCGCGGACCAGATAGCCGGCACCGTGCGTCGACTGAGGGAACGCATCGACAACTTTCTTGATGCCGTGCAGCTGCAGGGTCGTGCATCCGCGCCATTCTCACCGGCGCCCACCGTCGGTCGCGGTGGACCGCAATCGTCAGTGGCTCTCGACGACATCAAGACCAAGGTCGATAAGGTGGCTCGAACCATCTTCTCTCGTCGGGATAGTGGCTTCGACGACGATGATAGCGAGGATAGGCTGTGGCGAGAATTCCAATCTGAGCTTGAGCACGAGGGCTTCCACAGAGAAGTATTGCAAAAACACAAGGTATGCAACAAGTCATTTCTCCCTTTCAGAAAAGTCTAGAGTCTCTTTTTGTTTCTTTTTCTCTATCATTTGTTTCTTGATTTCTCTTTGTGTGCAGCATCTTTGTGCGTTCTGCACGTTTTTGTGTTGTTCTATAAATAATTGACACCTGATATTAGGACGTTCTGCGGGCCTACATACGCAACCTGGAGGCCATGCAGTCGAGGAATGACGATGGTGCCCCACCGACCGTTCAGGGCCTCCTCGAATACGAGGCCAGGTCCTTGCCACCAAAGGAGATGATATATCCAGCAATTGAGAACGAAAAGTATGCCATGTCCGTCAAGGATAAGAGGCCTACAAAGACAGACGATATTCCTCCTCCAATTCCCAGAAAGATACCTCTACCAGAATTGCCAGCACCAGACCAGGCGCGAGGTAACATCAGCAACACCAACAACAACTACTACAAAGAGGACAAGGACAAGACACCGTCCAATTCAATTGAGCCCAGTGCTTCAACAGCTCTCATCTTGACGCGTGACCTTGTTGAGATGGACAGTTCTGATCTTGACGTCGCCCGACACATACGCATCGCCCCTCAACACCAACAACAGCACCTCAGAACACTATACGGGAGCCCTCAACAGAGATACCTCCTCCCCAGTGGCACACCAGGAGGTCTACTTGAAGCCCCCGACCAACGAGAGCCAATCGAGCTCTCTGTCTCCCCAACCCTACCCCAGAACCAGCTCAGCGCCTCACCAGTGTACTCTGCCGGACCCACTGAAGCCGCAAGAGGTTCACCAAGCTTCCATCTCGCACCAGACAGCTACGGCAACGAGATACCAATGGACGCCCCGTGGACACGCATCAGCCGCGACCGCGTCAGCCCCGAGGTCCTCGAGAGGGCCGGGGTGCGCTACGAGGCTCGTCGCACCTACGTCGCCGTCCTGGGCCGCCTGACGCGCGACCAGATCGAGGACTATGCTCGGCAGACTACCGACTGCCGCGCCGCTCGCCACCTGCGCCGCGCCTTTGAGTCTACATATGACAAGCCTCCCTCAGGAAGCAGACACAGCCATAAGAGCAGCAGCAAGAGCAGCAGCAGCAAGAGCGGCAGCAGGAGCGGCAGTGGCAGCAGCAGCAGCAACAGCGAGAGTGACGATCTGCGGGACTCGACCGACGACGACGGCCACAGCGACGCAAAGGGCACCAAGTCGTACCCTTACATCGTCAGCCCCCCCATCAAACACAAGACGTCTCCCTCCAGCACCGTGGCACCCAAGTCTATCCTCAAGAACAAGAATGAGAACCACGTCCGTTTCGGCCCGGAGCCCTACGAGATGAGTCCTCGTTCCTCAGCGCCCAGCATGAGCAACGACGAGCGCAGCAGCAGGAGACGCAGCGATCACCACCACGTCCACCACCACCATCACCACCGTGACACTCGCGATTACCGCGATGATCACGACGACAACAGCAGCAGCAGCAATGATGATGATGCTCGTCGCCGTCGTCCAAGGAGGCATAACAACGGTGGTGGCGGCGGTAGTAACTACTACGACGATCGTGAGAGGTCGCACCACCGTCACTACCGTCACCAGGATAACCACCACGATCACTATGCTCGACGACAGACTCACTCTGGTAGTGGGTCATCTAAGAAGAAGCAGTGGGGTGGTACGCTTGGTGCAGTTGGTATTGGTGGTGTGGCTGTCAGTCTGCTCAGTGTTTTGGCTGAGGCAGCTGGTGGTTGATTTTTCATCTCACCATTCCAACATTACACTTTCATTCTACACTGTTTCTTTACTTTACTTTTACACATTTCTTTTCTCATTTCTCACTTCTTTCTTACTTTTTACACTTTTTCTTATTTTATTACACCTTTTAGTATCTACTTTATTTTACTTTATCTTTCCTTGTTTTTCTTTCAGTCACTTTGCTTTAGTCACTTTTTGTACACGTCTTCCAACTTATGACTTATGAGAAACAGATTGGGGAAAAGGGAAAAGATGTATAATTTTTTTTTGGACACGAGAATCAATGATATAGCTTTAATCAATTATAACGAGTCAATGCCAATATGCAGTTTATCAATCAACAGAGAAGTTTACAGTCAGTCACATAACGAGTCAATTCTCAATCGAGTCGAATGCAGGTGCTTCTTAACCAGTCACATAACCAGTCAAATGTCAACAACAGCACCTTTTTACTCGTATCACCAACATGCCACAATCACCTCATCCTCAAAAAAAAAAAAGTCAACGACACTTGTGATCAAAATACTGTCATATCATGCTCAAAAAAAAAACATTCATCCTCATAAGAAACCAATGCACTCGTGACCATCACATCATGAGTTGCATCTTCACATCAGTCCACCACTTCTCCTTCTCTTCCTCACTCGCCGTCTCCCCCGGCGGACACGGCACATCGGCCATCCTCATCCTAGGCGTCCGGATCCTCTCCATGACACGCATGGGTCTGGTAACAGGCCACTTAAACTCTGGATTCTCGTAGAACCGCCCGTCTCCGTCCCCGTCTTCTTCACCAACGTTTTGCAGCTTACGTACGTTCCCTTGTCTATCGACGGCATCTGACTTGACGAAGTGAGAGCCCAGCTTGGCACGGAGGACGTGTCTCTTCGTCAACTCACCGGGTGCTATCCATCTATAGCGGGAGGCTTCAGTGTCGACATTGTCGATGGACACCTCGCCTGTTGTCGTGCGGTACCGCACACCCTTGAAGAAGAAGTGGGGGAAGTCACGTATGAGACCCGGGATGTGGACCACGGTCACTAGGTTGCGACGCAGACGGGACGACTGCGATGACGAGCGGAGGATGTCGTCGAACCAGCTGGCTATGCGGTTGGCTACGTAGTCCTTTCTGGTTTCTAGCTGGCGACGAAGGTGGGTGGCCTTGGAGATTGTTGACGAAGAAGAAGAAGAAGAAGAAGAAGAAGAAGAAGTGGCATCCTTGAGGAGTATCTCATCAAACAGAGCGGTTTCGTACTCCGAGGTGAGATAGTCGTAGTAGGGCATGACGGAATGGCGGATGAGACCGATGGCTTTGACGACGCGGCGCGTAATGATCTGACACCGTATTTGCACGTCTAGATCCTCGAAGGACGGGTCCGTGCGGTAGGGCTCTGCCACCATGACGTTCCACACGTGCACGACGTCGAGGGTTTCGATGAAGGCGTCGCGGCCGGTGGAATGGATGCGTCGCATGCGGCGCAGCTTCTTGGTCGCGCTCACGTAAGACCAGTTGAGCAAGGCGGACCACACCGCAAGGGGGATGGGCACGTCGTAGCGTCGCGAGACAAAGTCCACCAGCTGCATCGCCAGGGATATCTCAGCCATGGAGCCGAGGGACTCGACGAGGCCTTCCATGAGACGGCGTGTAGGACGCAGAGGCGAGCTAGGCAGGAAGTCTTTCCCGCCGGTGACGGTCTGCTCCTCGTCGTTGACGTGTATCCCGTAGTGGTCGGCCAGGATGCTCTCGAGGATGGCCTGTCTATCGTTGGACCGCGCGAGCCCGGCCATGTCGGCGCACATCAGCTCCTCGGTCGGCGTGTTGGGGTAGGCCTGCTGGCGAACGAGGTGGCTCCAGAAGCTGCGGTAGGGCTGCTCGCCTGCGTCGCGGTCGGGGAGCCTCCTGCGACGCAGGAGGCGACGGGTTTCCATGGTCGGATCCTCGGGTCGTCTGTTCCACGGCTCGCGCAGGAAGGCGTTGGCGCTCAGACGGATGCTGTCCAGGCGCACGATGCCGTCTGGCGACGCGTGGATGTCCTGGGATGTGAGGACGTCGCGCGGGTTGACGGCCACGCGCGCCCGGTCGAACTGATAGTACGTCGGGTCGAGGAGGTAGCGCGCCTTGAGGAACTCGATCCACGTCTGGGTGGTGCGGAGGGGCGCGAGGCCGTGCTGTTGCATGGCCCCGAAGACGACCACGGCGGCGCGGTGGTCCACTGCGGCGCCTACGCAGCGCAGCATCACGTCGAAGTCTGCGGGCCGCAGGGCGAAATGTCTCTCGCCGCCCTGCGGCGCGTGCGGCGCATGGTGGCCAGGAGAGGAGGACGGCGGCTCCCGGAGGTGGAGGATGGCCATGACGCCCTGCAGGATGCGCACGTGGTGCAGCCGCATGCCGAACCGGTCCATCAGCTTGCTCACGTCTGTCACCTGCGCCTGGCCCTGGGCTACGTTGAGCCCGTGCGCGAGGTCGAGGTCGGGATTGGCGATCGGATCTATGCTGCGTAGCACCTCGGATAGCACGGGGCTGGACAGATTCGTCAGCTCGGATACCGCTGCGTTGTGGGACGGTGAGGCCGCGTCCCGTAGGGCGTCGGTCCATTCGAGGAACGCGCTTGTCTTGGCTGAGGCATCTTTTTTTCGGATCGCCTTGAGGAGGTTTGGGATCAGAGGAGGATGTGATTCTGGTGGCAGGGATTCACTCTCTCCCGACAGCGCAGACGATGCATATCCTCGTCGCTGTCGTCGTTGTTGTGTAGGTGTAGACGGATGATGATGACACTGAGGGGTCCATCTGAGCGGCGGCGGTCGGATCTGGTGTGGAGCCCCTAATAGTGGGGAGGAGAGACACCATGCACTATTAGTGTTCAAGGGTCGTGGTGTCATGGCTTTTTGGACTGAAGGACATGTCACGATAATTATTGAGGAAAAACTGGGAAAAAATAAACAGAGGAGAATTGTATTTTCGATAAATAACGCTGATTCTGCAGTTCCGAAGCTACGCACCCTTCTACCTGGATATTGTCTCCCGGTCACACACTCCAAAGCTGGGGAAGATGCAGGGGTCTGTGCCGTGTACGAGCCCATATGCACTTATACATACATGTCGAATATGGGGTAACGTACGCTGGATAGATGCATAGACCACAACCTGACGGATGACTAACCGCCAGAACAAGATAATTCTACCGGAGATATACCGCGTCAGGTGGATTTTCGCCGGTGGGCTGGCATCACCACACGGGCACGAGCTCAACGAGGGATAGAACTCCAATCTGCATCACAAGGAATATCTCACTCTACAACCCCTCCTCACCGGGAAGAATTACAGAAAAACTCGATTTTCCGATTCTACGCCATCATCACCACCAGACAACAGCCATGGCCGACGCTGCAGACGAATCTAGCCACGTGTCGGAGCCTCTCGACCTGGTGCGCCTGCTGCTCAACGAGGTTGTCTTTGTGAAGCTGAGGGGCGACAGGGAGCTCAAGGGCAAGCTGCATGTGAGTCTTTCTTCTATCTATGCTTCATTCTTACAGTGTGCATGATACTGACACTATTCAAAGGCCTACGATAGCCATTGCAACCTGATTCTGGGCGAGGTTGAGGAGACGATTTACGCCGTGGACGATGAGGATGATGACGATGAGGAGGCCAAGGTATGCTCTTCTCATGACTGGGTATGATGAGACATTGAAACTGACCAGCCCTTCCGTGTTTAGACGATAAGCCGGAAATCGGAGATGCTGTTTGTACGAGGTGAGTTTTATTTCATTTTTTTTTTCTTAAAAAAAACTCTGTGACTTGTGTGTGTACTGATGATGAATGATTGCAGGTGATAGCGTTGTCTTGATTTCTCCGCAGGTGCCGTTTTGAGTTATGAGGAATGAGGGAAAGGCATCGATGGAGATGCTTGGGAGATGATGAAAAACAAAAAAGAAAAACATTCATCCAGCCAGTTGTTGACTTTTGTCCTAAAGAGAGGCCTCGTAACGAAGTGGGCTCTTGGGGAGATACTTATCAAGGATCATGGAAGAGAGGCAAACTTGTGTTTGTCATGCTGAGCTGGTATAGATGACTTGATGATACCTAGACGTTTCAAACAGATGAATATAAAAAAAACAAACAAAGAAAAAGAAACAAACAATTCTTTTCCCCCTACGTTGTATTCAGTCACTGCTAAACAGAGGTCAAGCATGATGGATGATATCCCTGCACAAATGGATGAGCTAATCGATAAGGAATGGCTGAGCAGAGGCCCCATTAATATTTCCTTACCTGTACGGCCCGTAATAGCCCCTCCTTTGTTGCCTCGTGTCTCTTTCTGTTGGCTCGCCGTATGACTACAGTCACAGGCAACATTGACTTCTGTGCGCCGTAATAGGCGTATTAGACCGGAGCTTTGTTGGTCTTTTACGGAGTAGTATGGAGAACTGGAGCTGGAGCATTGATGAATGTATGACTCTCTTGGCCGACGCCCTTGATCTACGCCCTTGACCTTTACGCCCTTTTTCCAACAAGGCAGAATCGAGTCATCATCGCGTTGTCTCTCTCTCTCTCTCTCTCTGTGTGGCCTGTGGGAGAAAAGGTTCAATGCTTTTGCTCTTTACTGCCTCTTCACTTCTCAGCCACTAATTCAAAAGTTATTTCAACACTTACTTTTTCTCTCACAATAAATAATACATTTCTTCTACTATTACTCCTCCTCCTACTACCTCTTTCAGTTCTCTACTACTGCATCTCTCTCTCCAATGTATTGCTAGCCCCAAGTCCACCTCTACCCTTCATCACCACCAACAAAAACTGCCAAAAGGCCTCAATGATCACCCGAATATCTACAACTCAAACGTGTCGCATTACACGAAGCGACTGCCATAATGTCTGACAAGGCAAAGAATCAACCCCGCGAGACTAGAGGCAAAGGCGAATCTGTACGTGTCACAAGCATACACACTTGTCGGGCCCGCCCGTCCCATCTCCGCTTATTCCTGACCGCATCGTCATTTACTTCATTGCCATGGCCAAAACAACAGAGAAACTGACACACTGTACCCTCTCCTTGTAGGCCCTCAGCGCTTTCGCCGAATACGTCGAGGAACAGCAAAACATACGATATCCGTCAAGACAGAACGCCGCGACCACAACCACAACCACCAACTCCACCGCGACCGGAGGCGGGGCCGCGCCCAATGACGACGTCGAGCATCACGAGGAGCTGGACGAGCTCTTTGACAATCTCGAACTCGACGACCATGGCCCCCAAGTACCTCTCAGGAAACTTCTTCTAGGAGGGAAAGATGGCGCATCTACATCCACATCCGACGCCGCGGCGAACAATGACGGCGAGGACAATGAATCATTAGAGAAGCTGCAGCAGGTCGTCGCAGACCGCATGGCCGAGGGTGCCGGCGAGGCCGTCCTGGAGATTGGCTACGAGAATAGCGGCGAGTCCATGCGGCTCAGCATAGACGAGTGGAATACTGCGTACGCTCGCCTCCAGGAGGCTGCTGGTCTGGCCCACGCCACCTGTCAGCTCCTCATCACCAAGAATGTCGGCGGCGCCGTCGAGAGCTCGTCTACCGCCGCCAATAGCAACACCAACGACGCTGCTACTGCCGCCTCGACGAAACCTAGCAGGGGCGGGGAGAGCAATACCTGGTGCTCCGGCAAGGTTCTCATCCGTCAGCTTCCAAGTGATATTGAGGAGGTGATTGAGACGCGAATAGCCGTCGTGGGAAATGGTGCGTCTCTCTCTTTGTCTGTCCCTTTGATGGTGTGGCGTACGTGTACTGACAACTGCTTGTAGTGGATGCTGGCAAGAGTTCCATGCTGGGCGTTCTCGTCAAGGGAGACCTGGACGATGGACGAGGCAAGGCTAGAGTCAACCTGTTCCGTCACAAGCACGAGATCGAGTCTGGTCGCACGAGTTCTGTCGGCATGGAGATAATGGGATTTGACAGCACTGGAAACATTGTCACCTCGGATGTACCTGGACGTGAGTTTTTTTCTCTCTCTCTCTCTCTCTTTCACCCTGACCATGCCCCTCTCTGTGGTTTATGACACCCTCTCTAACACTATACAAGGCAAACTGTCATGGGAAGAGATTGGCAAGCGAAGCGCCAAGGTGATAAGCTTCACGGACCTGGCAGGTCACGAAAAGTACCTGCGGACGACGGTATTCGGGCTGCTATCGAGCAGCCCCAACTACTGCCTGCTGATGGTGGCGGCCAACAACGGCCTGGTGGGCATGAGCAAGGAGCACCTGGGGATCGCGCTGGCGCTCAACGTGCCCGTCATGGTGGTGGTGACCAAGATCGACATCTGCCCGCCCAACATCCTGGAGGAGACGATAACGCAGATCACCAAGATCATGAAGAGCCCCGGGGCGCGCAAGATCCCGACCTTTATCCGCGACCGCGAGACGTGCGTCAACACGGCCACGCAGTTCGTCAGCCAGCGCATCTGCCCCGTCTTCCTCGTGTCCAACGTCACGGGCGAGTCCCTCGACCTGGTCCGCACCTTTCTCAACATCCTGCCCCACCACGGCCGGTACAATTCCGACGCGCCCTTTGAGTTCCATGTTAACGACATCTTCTCCGTCCCCTTCACGGGCACCGTCGTGTCGGGCATCGTGCGCTCCGGCGTGGCCCACGAGGGTGACGCCATCCTCGTCGGCCCCGACGCCCTGGGCCAGTTCGCCCAGACGTCTATCCGGTCCATTGAGCGCAAGAGGATCCGCGTCCCCGCCGTGTCGGCAGGCCAGTCTGCCTCGTTTGCTCTCAAGAGGATGAAGCGCAAGGACGTGAGGAAGGGTATGGTTGTTCTGCCAAAGGTGGAAGGTCAACCTGCTCCCAAGGTGTATAGAGAATTTGTTGCCGAGGGTACGTTCCATCCTCCTTTTTACCCCTTCTTTCTCTTTCCTTTTTTTCGGTTTATCGTCTGATATATGTACCTTCTGACATTAAAACATCAACATATAGTCCTCATCCTATCTCACGCAACGACGATAAAGAAACGCTACCAGGCGACACTCCACGTCGGCCCCGTCCAGCAAACATGTGCCATCATCGACATTGACCGAGAGCTCATCCGCACCGGCGACAGGGCCACCGTGGCCTTCCGCTTCGTCCAGAGGCCAGAGTATCTCGCCCCGGGTGACAGGTTACTCTTCCGTGAGGGTCGTACAAAGGGTCTGGGGATAGTCAAGTCTATTGGTTATGATTCTTCGAAACCTCTCAAGGAGCAGACTCGTCCTAAGGAGCCGTCATCATCTGGTTCTTAGTAGACTTCTTTTCAATAGCGAAGCAGCGTATTTCCCTTTTTTCTTTCTTTCTTTCTTTTCCTCTTCTCTTTTCTTCTTCTGTTCTTCTCTTGTTTCATTTCCCAAGCCACAGCGTCCAACAGGGCTTTCTAGCGCCTTTGCATGTCTTTCCAATAGTCCATTTAGGTACTTCGAATACAACTTTCATGCATTCCCCTCTGACTCTATACAATACTGCTTTTTCATTCTATACTGCAAGTGTCATAGTACATATACAGTAATTCCTTGCTTCCAACGGGAGAAAAAATCCCTACCCGTTGATTCCGAAGAAAAGTCTGATTTACAATGAATACTTGCAGAACATGACTTACGCGTACTAGCATCTATCAGAGTTCCACCGTTGCCACTAGATGAAAAAAATGTCATTGCCGTGGGCACACTAGCACTACTCTGCCGCTACTCAGCCATGACGTATACGATGCCGTGGCATACTACTAACCACCAAGTACGAGTATGCAGTGCACACGGAAGATGGAGATCGTCAAACACATGTACTACATATGCAGTGCACTCGGAAGATTAAATCATCGTCAATGATGTTGGGTATCAAAGCAAAAATGATCAAAAATGGTATTGATCTTCTTCATATACATCTTGCCACTGTAGCTACTATTACTACTTCCACTACTAGTAGTAAATAGTAAATCTTCTCTCATAATCTTGAAACCATCCCATGCCTGATATTTTCCCCAATGAATAACAAACGCCCTGGCATTTTCCAATGAAGAACACCCATCTTCCAAAAAGAAATTGCAGTCTTTATATGTGATATATGCCCATTTTCTCAAAAAAGGTCCTTTATATAGAAAAGACAAACGCCGAGCAAAAAGAACATGAAAAAAAAGGCAATAAACTCCATCGTATTTCCACATGTTATATTGCCGACAAAACAAAAACAAAAACAAAACCTAAAAAGAAATTCAGGGTATCAAATGTTGTTCTGGAGCTTCATAATGCAAAGTGAGATATGCTGTATATTCTAACTCGCAGCTGGTGCCTGGTTGGCTGGTGGCCTGTCCAAATGGAGGTTGATCATGGGACGTGCAATCTCCATGCTTCGGCTCTGCATGCGTCCGCCGGGGGTGCGAGGGTGCACAACGTTGACGCGACCAGACCTCTCGAGGATGCGTGGAGGCGTCTCATCCGAGTCCGAGCTGGAGTCGTCATCGTTGTTCTCGTAGCCGTGCTCGGCAAGCCTGCTGAAGTAGTCGGCCATGCCATCGACGCTGGGCGTACCGATGATGGCGTCGTACTGAGGCGGAGGAGTCATCAGAGGTGCCTGTGTAGCATTCTCTTGGTGACGCGGCGGGGCAATGTCCTCGTCAAAGGCAGGCGGGTTGAACGAGGGCGTCCTTAGGAGATGGATCGGTCGAGGCTCATTCGTGGTGGCGGGAGTGTTCTGCGCCTCATTTGCCGGGTTTGCCGTGGCGCCAGGCAGATGGGCCGCCTGCGGAAGCGACGGGAGAGCCTCGCTACCCCGCCCTTCCGCGCCTGAGAGTGTCCCAGTAGAGGAACTCGGCGACGCTCCGGCGGGCACACTCGTTGCATCCGGGCATCCACACGAGCTCTGGTACATCTGGCTTTGGGTCTGGTTACCAGTGTAAGCAGGCAGTACCGTGTTGGCCTGGGTGGCCCTGCAGTTCAGAACGGTAAAGGGCGAGTCGATGCTAATCTCAAAGTGACGACGCTTAGTTCCCGTTGGGTCTCCGGGGTCTTGGCGGCTGATGCGCATCACAATCTGCATTCGTGTTAATGTGTGTTCTTACATGCATTGCCAAGAAGCGGGGGAGAAGGGGGGAGTGCTTACCTTGAGCCAGTGGTAGACGTTGATGTTCTTCCAGCTGCAGTCGGGGTGTAGCCTGAGTTCCTTGCTCTTGGCCATCATCTCGCACGTGGGAATCTGAACGTTGGCTTCTATCTCAGTCGACCCCCAGTAGCTCTCCAGACCGAGATCCAGATCTCCCAGAAGGTTTTCCGAGGGCGGCGGCAGCGGCTGGGGTGCCTGCTGCTCCCTGGCGGCCTGGTGGTTACGCCTCCTGGCTGCCAGCTCCCTGGCCTCGTGTCGCTCGCCGCTGGACAGCTCACCACCGCGGACGGTTCGCAGGTCTGATGAGGCCCAGGCACGGTCGAGTGGCTTGCCGGCACTCTTCTCGAGCAGCAGGATCTTGCGGCCGGGGTCTTTGCGGGTGACCCGCCTGTCCTTGGTCCAATACTCGACAGTCTCGGTGGCAAAGACCTTGAGCTTGTGCACCTGAACCTTGGCGAGGGGCGTCAGCTTGAATGCGATCGGGATCTTTCCACCGATCGGAAAGCTCTTTCCCGAGATGACAATGTCGTAATGTAGCTGGTCCTCCCACTGGCGGCTGATGGAGATGGGCTCCGACATCTCCAGAGACATTTGGTCGGGGATGCGGACGATGGGCACCTCGAGGGAGCCGTGGAGGTTTGGCTTGAAGGTACCGGCACGGTCGATGGTGGCACGGAGCTCCCACTTGACGGATCCGTACTGGAGCTTGGTCGTCTCGAGCTGGTGGTGGTCGATGGGCAGTTCGAACGAGTAGTCGTAGCGGCCAGGGTGGAAGATCTTGAAGCCCTTGGCCTGCGTCGAGGTCGTGTTTGCATTGTCACCCTTGCCAAAACTCCGGGACTGGGCACTCTGCAGCGAGAGACGCTTCAGGTCCCTGGGCGTCAGGGACATGCGTGAGGAGGGGGGGAGAGGGTCGACGACAAGGTAGGTGCCGGTAGACCTAGAGGATTCCGGGGGGTCCTTGAGCTTGTAGGTGCACTGGTTGCCGTACTCCGTCTCCCAACGGTCGTTCATGGCGTTGAAAAAGGTCAGGACCTGGTTGGCGAGGCTCTGCTCCTCGTAGACGTCCTGCTTCAAAGGCGGGATGCCTTCGGGCCACTCCGTGCGGGCGCGGCCGGCAAGCTCGAGCTGGACAGCCTTGAGCTTGACATTTTTTGTGACGTTGAGCTGCAGTTTGCCGCGCAGGAGTGCAGTGCCGGCACGCGTCTCTCGCCGGGCGTGGCCATCGTGGTCGAAGCCGGAAAGGAAGACGTTTGGTTCAGCGAGGATAATGGAGCAGGAGACGCCGCCCCCAGAGGCCAGAGACTTGGGTGTCTCTGATATGAGCGACGAGAGCGACGGCTTGCTGCTGCGGATCGACATCAGGCTGTTGCGTTTTGCGGCCAAACTGATGCTGTTGGGCCTGGGGCGAGGTCGCAGTTGAGGTGCAACAACAGTTGCTGGCGCTGGTGCCGTTGCCGTTGTCGATGCGGGCGCTGGGGTTGTTGCCAGAGCCGCTGGAGCCGCGGATGCCGCTGTTGGTGTTCGCGTGTCGCTGGGTGCGGGGCAGTCGGCGAGATTTGTGGCCGAAGCTGTGGCCGAAGTTGTGGCCGACGTCAAGGTGGACGTTGAGGCGGACGTTGAAGTCGTCGAGGCGTTGTCAGGGGCCGGGGGCGTTTGCGAGTAACGGCGGCGGCTTATTAGAGACAAAGAACGTTGGATGGCGGATTGGGAGTGGGATGGAGATTGGGATGGAGATTGGGATTGGGATGGGGATGGGGAATGGGGTTGGGTGTTGGTGGCTGTGGCGGTGCTGGAGGCTTGGCTTGCCCGGGCGCCTGGTGAAGTCATGGACGGCACCCCTGTCGCGGGAGAGCGATCGATGACGGGTGCGTCAGGCAGCGCGGGGACAGAGTGGCGACGATCGGGAATATGGGAATGGGAATTGTGGTTTGAAAAAGATGCCAAAAATTTTCCCAGATAAGGGCGGGTATTATTATTAGAATGGCGATCAGACGGCTGATCGGAAGGCTGCTGCTGTTCAGAGGGTGGTGGTTGCTGCTCAGAGGATTCTTCCAAGGGCTGTGGCTGCTCAGACGGCTGCTGATCAGATGGCTGAGGTGGGAGCTGGGACTGTGGCGATGACGAATCTCTAGCGCTGCCGATTCGGCGTTTGGCCTTGGCCGCCCGAACCTTGAGGCTCCGTGAGCGGGATGACTGACCAGGCCTGGGACGCAGCTCTGGCGGAACGTATCCGGGGGGGTAAGTAACGATGTGAATTGCGTGAGGTCGCGTGCGTCGAGGTTCGATGAGCGGCCTCGGAAATCGTGCGGTGGTAGAAGAGTGTGATTTTCTCCTATTGTTGGGCCGGTAGAAGACGTTGCCAGAGTGAGCGGTAATCCACGTGTTGGATTGGCGGGGTGAGTCTCTGTTATTCGCTGGCATCGCTGTTAATCCTGAGGGGGGGAATAGTCTCTTTGAAAGGATTTTCTTGGCAGTCTCTCTCTCTCTCTCTATCTCAAAAGAGGATGTGGGGAAGAAAAGGGGAAAGAGAGGCCCATGGGGCAGCGGCGGTGGCCGCGTGTCTCTATTCGAATGGAAGCTGGATTGACGGGTTGGGGAATCAATCAACAACTCGCATGGGTCAGGGAATGAGGACTTGGGCGCAGAGGCGCAGTGCGTGCTGATTCCTGATGCTGATGGGTGATGGGTGATGGGGTGCTAATGGCGGTGGCGGACAGTGCAGCTGTTGTTTGGTTGTTTTGGGCACTTGGCAAGCAGGTAGTACTGCCGTGAGGTGCGCCGTGACCGTGCCACTAAGCAGGAGGATGCATGTAGCAGAAACAACAAGCAAGGGCGAATTGAGGCGGTGATGGGATGAGATGAGGTGTATCGTGTACGGTGCGTGTACGGACGATGGATGAGTCCGGTGTTGTAGTAGCAGTAGCGGTGATGAGGGAAAGAATCAAGACACGAGCGGAGGTGAAACAGGAAAGAAAGAATCAAAAAAAGAAGAAAAATGGAAAGAGGGATAAAAAACGAAGAAGAAGCGGAAGACGGAAGGCGGTGGTGCTGGTGCTGGTGCCGGTGCTTGGTGGCTCTTTCCCTTGCACAAGTGACTCGAAGACAGCATTCGCGGGAAGGAACGATGCAGGCTCATCCATGGGCATTGACAGCGGTCCCGTATTCGATACTTTTACTCCGTACTTTTAGTACTGGTAATAGTATGTGTACTCCGTAGCTTGGGGCCTGGGTAGCCTGAGAGAGCCTGGGGAAGGCAGTGAATTACCCAGTAAAGACACTCGTACTCTTAACCAGTGGATCACTAGACACTGGGCATTGGATAATAATACTAGCTGGAGCGAGCGAGCAGTGGGGAGCCGGGGTTTGGTGCACACTCGTGCTATTACTCGTATGGAATAAATCGTATGTAGCCCAGCCGTCGTCTGCAGAAGCCTCCGGTTCGGTAGTCACAGGGGAGGGGGCGAGTGAGCAGGTACCTGTGCTGGTACCGCTGTGCTGCTGATGCCGCTGCCCGTCTTGCTCGTACCTGTAGTGCAAGTATTGTCGTAGCGCATTGTAGCATTACTACTTTAGTACTTTTGCACCCACCAATTGCTCATGCCAACACCCGCACAGGCTTGTATGAGCCTGTAATACAGCGGGCACTTACTCGCAAGCATTACATGCCTGTGGTGATAATAGCGCAGCTGGGGGGGG